>JAOXYD010200924.1:0-22090 GCA_028565735.1 Pinacopodium congolense
TAGGTTTTTAATTAAGAAATATTAGTTTTTCATATTTCTTATTTATTTTTAATAAAATATGATGAATTTACTATTAATATCTATGAATATATTATATAATATATTAAAATAAAATTATTTTATAAAATTAATTTATCTACAACTTTTATTTGGTATTTTATTTTTTTAGAAATAAAAAAGTTATTATATTGATATTGCCAATTAATTTTTTTTTTTGGTTTTCTTTAGAAAAATATAGAAGTTGAGGGGAATTGCAATCTTTTTAAATATTAATTTAAGGTCAGAGTATTGACAATTACAAATAGAAAATCAAGATATTCTCAAGACTATCTCTCGAACTTGGTAAGACTATTATGATTTTTTAGTATTGCTATTTGGGTTAACTAATATCCTAAAAATATTAATGGTATTGATGAATAGAACATTTCAGAAGTATCTGGATCATTTTGTTTTTATGTTTATTGATGACATTTTGATGTATTTAAGGAGTAAAGAGGAGCATGAACATCACGTAAGGATTGTGTTGTGAACTTTAAAGGAAAATTAGTTGTATACCAAGACAAGTAAGTGTAAGTTTTGGATTAAACAGGTGGTCTTCTTAGTGTAAATAGTATCTTGAGAGGATATGAAGCTAGATCCTGCAAAGTTAAAGAAAACTATTAAGTGGAAGTCATCAAAGAGTGTGCCTAAAATTAGAAGTATTCTGGGGCTAGTTAAGTATTACAAGATATTTGTTGAGGTCTTTTTTATAATAACTAATTCATTGACTAAGTTGTTAAAGAAAAGGTTAAATTTACCAGTGGATTGAGCACTATCAAAAGAGTTTTAATGAGAAGATTGACATTCAAACCTATTTTAACACTACCGTTGACGAGTAGATGATTTAAAGGGTACATTAATGTCTCGGGATGAGGTTAGGCTTGTGTATTGATGCAAAAAAAAGGGTAATAACATATGCTTTTCGTCAGTTGAGAACTTATAAGTTAAATTGTCTTACTCATGATTTGGAGTTAGTTACAATTATGCATGCACTGAAGATTTGAAGATATTAATTATGTAGGGAGACTTTTCAGATTCTCATGGATCAGAAGAGTCTTAAGTACATTTTAACTTACAAGGAGTTGAACTTAAGACAGAGAAGGTGAATAGAGTTGCCAAAAGATTATTCGAGAAAGATGAATATGGTAACTAATGTCTTGAGTAGAAAAAAAACTCGGGTATGTTAACCAGTTTTAGAGGACATAACATGATATCGTTGGTGGAGATGAGAGCTATGGATATGTAGTTAAAGGTGGATAGTTTAACTGGATTATTGGCTATCTTATAGGTTCAACTAGATTTAGAAGCCAAGAGTTTTGAGGCATATACTTGAAATTCATTTGTGTTACAAAAGATAGAGAGAACATAGTAAGAAAAAAACCAAAAATTTTAAATCAAATAAAGTAACGGTGAATGAGAGACAAGTTTATATGCTTAATGTAGATGGATTGCAAGAGGATATTTTGAAGGAGGCTCATAATGCAGAATATACGATATATCTTAGTGTGAAAAAATGTATAAGAATTTAAGACTTTATTATTGGTGGTTGATGATGATAAACAATTGTTTTAGAGTTTATGGCAAGATGTTTAAATTGTTAACAAGTTAAGGTTGAGTATCAAGTTTCAGTTAGGAAATTGACGAATTTAATAGTACTATCACGAAAGTGCGAGAGGGTTACCATAGATTTTATAGTAGCTTTACTAAGACTTAGCATAAGTATGATTCAGTTTTGATTATTATGGACATATTAACTAAGCCTACTTATTTCTTACAAGTTTAGCAGACAAATTAGTTGGATAAGCTAGCAAAGATGCATGTTGATGAGATAGTAAGGTTATATGGAGTGCCAAAATTTAGAATTTCAAATCAAAATCCAAATTGTATTTCTCGATTATAGATGAGTTTGCAGTCAAAATTGTGTACTATATTTAAGTATAACTTTTTACCTATAGACAGGTAGGTAGGCTAAGTTTACTATTTAGACATTAGAAGATATGATTTGGGTTTACTAATATACTAATAGTATTTAAGGAATTGATCAATAGAAAATTTTAGGAGTATCATGATTAGTTTATGAATGTGTTTATTGATGATATTTTAGTGTATTTAAGGAGTAAGAAGGAGTATAAACATCACATAAGGATTATATTATGAACATGAAGGAAAAGCAATTATATGCCTAGATAAGAAATGTGAGATTTGGATTAAACAGGGGGTCTTCTTAGGGAAAGTAACATCTTAAGAGGGTGTGATGCTGAATCTCACAAAGGTAAAGGAAATTATTGAGTAGGAGCCATCAAATATTGTAACCAAGGTTAGAAGTATCTTAGGATTAATTAAGTATTATAAGAGATCTGTTAACGATATAGCTACCTAATTGACTATATTGCTGAAGAAAGGGAATATCTACTAATGGGTTGACTAGTGTTAGGAGAGTTTTGATGAGTTGAAGAGTAGATTGCCATTCAAACCCATCTTAGTATTGCCATCAAGGAGAGGATTTAAGGTGTACACTAATGCTTCGAGATTAGGTTTGGGTTTTATATTAATATAGAATGAGAAGGTGATAGCATATGCTTCTCATTAGTTGAGAACTTGTCAATTAAATTGTCATACTTATGATTTAGAATTAGCTGCAATTATGCATACATTGAAGATTTGTAGACATACGTACATGAGGACCCCTTTTGGATTCTCATAGATTATAAGAGTCTTAAATACATTCAGAATTAGAGGGAGTTAAATTTACAGTAGGGGAGGTTGATAAAGTTTCTAAAAGATTGTAATTACATTAGAGATTGCCATTTAGGAAAGGTGAATATGGTAGTTTATGCTTTAAGTAGGAAATACTCAGGCACCTTAGCTAGTTTTCAATGACATGGTATGATAAAGTTGATAGACATGGGAGTTATGGAAGTGTAGTTAGGAATGGATAATGTAGTTAGATTATTAGCTACATTACAGATTCAAGTAGATATGGACAGTATCTCGATAGAGTGTTATGCTAGATCTTACAAAAGTGAAGGAAATTATTAAGTGGGAGTCACCAAAGAGTGTAACAAATGTTAAAAGTTTCTTAAAACTAGTTGACTGTTGTAAGAGATTTATTGAGGGTTTTTTTTTCTTAATGATAGCCAGTTTATTGACTAAGTTACTGAAGAAAAGAGTTATTTACCAGTAGATTGAGTAGTGCCAAGAGAGTTTTGATAAGCCAAAAGGGAGATTGACATCCAAACCTATCTTTGTACTACAATTAAGGAGTTTAGAATTTGAAGTGTGTAGTGATGCCTTAAGATTAGGTTTGAGCTGTGAATTAATGCAAAATAAGAAGGTAATGACATATACTTCTCATCAGTTTAGAACTCTTGCGCTAAATTATCCTACTTATGATTTAGAGTTAGCTCTAATAATGAATATGTTGAAGATAGACATTACTTATATTGGAGACCTTTTGCATTCTCACAAATTATAAGAGTCTCAAATACATTTTGACTTAGAGAAACTAATTTGAGGTAGAGGATATGTATAAAGTTGCTAAAAGATTATGATTGCACTATAAATTACCACTTAGGAAAGGCAGTGGTGGGTGATGCCTTAAGTAGGAAAAACTAGGACACCCTAGCTAATTTTGGAGCATGTAATATGATACCACCGATGGAGATAAGAGCTCTAGATATGTCACTAATGATGGATAGTGTAGTTAGATTATTAACTACCTTATACATTCAACCATATTTAGGAGATAGAATTAGTGAGACATAGACTTGGGATCCATTGCTATTGCAAATGTTGGAGAGGATTTAACAGGGAAAGACGCCAAATTTTTTTGTAATGTTAGATGGAATAAAGGCGAATAGGAGATGAGTTTGTGTGCGTGCTTAATACAGATGGTTTGTGAGAGGAGATTTTGAAGAAGGCTCATAGTTTAGTAGATGCACAATAAAAATGTTTCATTAAGACCTTATTACTAGTGGCCGTTGATGGAAAAGGATGTAGTATATTTTGTGGTAAGATATTTAATCTTTCAATAAGATAAAGTTGAGCATTGTTAAGGTTATTTTATATAAGTTTTCATACTATATTTAAATGTGTTCTTACACTTATTTATTTATGAATTTATCTATTTATGGATTATTTTCATTAAATTATAGGTTCGTGCCCATTTAAAGAATTAAGTACTGAAAAAAGCTGAATTTTGATGAGTTTAGTATAAGATCAATGGTAAACCATAATGATGCTATTATTCTCTTCATATACAACAATTTTGTTTTAGATTAAAGATAGAATGTCAATGGAAATACCAAAAAATGTAGTTGTTCTATAAATCTAAAGGCCAATTTACTCTTAAATAGCACAAACAAAAGTTTATTTGGGTTTGGAACCCTAGTAGTCACCATTTAAAGTTATAAAAAGAAAGTCAATAGAAGAGAAGTGTATAACAAGGAGTAGTTTATAAGATTTTAGACCATTATTTGATATTTATTCACCCCTATTTTAATATTAACATTTTCAATTTATGTGTATTATTATTTAAAGTCTAAGTTCGTGTCAAAGAGGATGAGTTTTACTCAAAATGGACAAAGTGCAGATGATTTTCTAAAAGAAAAATGTGCATCATTAACGACATATTTGTTGTCCTAAAGGCACCACTATTATAGTAAGCTTAGGAGAACAATATGACCTTTCAATGGCACCCTTATGAAGTTAGCAACCACCATTGATCATTGTTTCCTAGATAGAAGAATAATGTAAGAGTTGAACGATGCCGTTATTGTTTGACTTCAAGGGTTGTTAATGTTTCTAGAGACGTGTCCCAATATGAAATTCAATGATAAATTAGAAAATTCTCTCTCTAAACCTAATCAAGAAGTATTTAAACATCTTTTGGAGGGTTTTGCAAAGATATTTTTTAGACTAGAATTTAGGCAAACTTTAGTTATATTTTTTATAGCTTTGAGCAAATACTTTAGTTTTAGGTTTTTTTATATATTCTCTTTCAATCCATTGTAATAGATACTCAAAGTTCCTTTAAAGGTTCAATTGGTTAGAGATTAGGGTCCAATTGGAATTCATTTTGGGTTTAATCTAACCCTTTTACCTTTATTGTATTCATAACCTTTCTTTTTAGTGAATAGATGTGTGCTTTATAATTAATTCTTGATACTTATTGATTAATATAAGTGGTTGAATTTGTTTAATACTGAGGCTAGGTGATTAGATAATTTAATTGAGTTTTATTTTTGAATTGTATGTTAATCTTTATTTACTTAAATTCTTAATTATCTGTTTTAAATTTGCTACTTAGAATAGATTCTTAGATAATTAGAGATTCAAAAAATATACTCTAACTATTAGAAAAATCAGTAAATAATGCAATTTAAATCAATGATAATCAAATATTAGTTAATTGTGAGGGTCTTAATTCTAAAATAGGGATTTTAGGATTGAACTTCTTGAGGTTTAAGCTAATTATCTAAGTTTGTTGAATGATCAAACAACAGAACAAGGACAATATAGATAGGATATTATCTTAATTATAGCTATTTCATATTTTCGTGACAACATCCTAGATTAAACCATAATAACTTTTAATACCATTGAATCATTGAAGAAAAAGACTATGTACCCATAGCTTATCTAGCCCCTCCCACCCATTCTCTCATAATCTCTCTCCTTCTCTCTACTTGACATGTGGCCCCCACTCAATGTGAGTGAGGAGGCACCCTCAGTCATGTCCATCATTGAAATTCAAAACCTTAGTGTTGACTTTATATGACACCTAAGAGAAGGGATAAATTAAATTCTTAAAAATTTTCTAAGTTAGTGATTTTATACCTACCAAATTTTCTAATTACTTTTGCAGAAGGTAATAAACCAATACTATAAACAATATAGATAACTGTAAGAAAAATATAAATAACTTTTAAATTAATGCTTCCATGTAAAACGTATAAGGAAGAGAGTACGTAAACAGATTTTATAGTTGTTCTAAGATAATGTCTTTCTCTTACGTCCACTATCTAACTCCTTATTTGGTATTCCATTATAAAAAATTCACAAGTATAACAATGACAATACTTTTCTAAAGGCTCAAGGATAACCTATATAATTCTTTTCACTCACAACCTCTCAACCTCTCAAAAATACACTTGGTATCCATTTCAGTTAGGTTTATATAGTATTGGAAAGGGCGTCACAAACTCTTAAATGTTTGAATAAGTAAGTTTAATAAATTTTCATAAAATCCATATCAAACTTAATCAAAACTTAACCTAAAACTTAAAACATAAAGCCTTGAATGCCCAAATTGCTTATTAGAAAGTTTTTAATGCTTATTAGATGAAAAACACATTCATATAGCACCTATTTATAGTTGAAAAACCTCAAACTAGTCATTTGTTATCGTTGTGCAGTGTTTTAATGCATTAAATTTATTTTTATATTAAGAAATTTCTGTTAGACAAATCATTTTGGACTTTAATGATAGTTAAAATCAAACATCAACAATGTTGTTATTGTTTGTTGTTAATGTCAAACTAAAATGGGGGTTATATAATGATGTCGTTGTTCTTAATGTGCCTGATCATTGCGGACTACAATACAGGATTTCAACGGCACCGTTAACCGCCATTGATAAGGGCCGTTGAACTCCTAAAAAACATTTAAACTTATCTAAAATACATCTAAATACATTCAACTTAACTTAAATTATACAAACATTGAAAAACTTCCTAAAACCATTTTTAACTCATTAAGAAGATTATTTTAAAGCATTTTCCACACGTTTACCTCTTGCTTGTGCAACCTATATGCATACACTAACTCATCGTTGCGATTATATATAAGTGAGCCCTTTAAACGAAAACAAAATAAGATAAAGCAAAACTTGCATGAAAATTTACAATAATAAACCTATTATATGGATATTCCAAACTTGATTCTTCTTCATTTCCACTTTAAAATCTCCATTTTGGTTCCAAGACTCCAAAAACCAATTCTTTCAAACTTTATTTATATACCTATCTTTCAAAAACTTAAACATAACAAAGCATTATATAAAATTATTTTTTCATTATCAAATTAAGGTAGAAACTCTCTTGGTTCAACGATCTCTCCCTTTTTAATAATGAAAAAATCATATGATATTATAAACCATAACATAATCCCATATCATTCCATAACATTCACATTCATATAATATCACATGTTCATCATTCAAAAATTTAGTCCATCTTATGATACAACAAATAACATAACTAAAAAATTTCTAAAACAATGTCACAACGATAACTCCAAAGTCATTATGAAAAATCCACATTTATCACAAAAGTACAATGATCATCAAATCTTCATTTTTAATTAACTCCTTCAAAATGTATCAATATTTTGCAACTATTTCCACAAATTAAATTTTAACAAGTTTAGAAATTTTCAACCCCCTTAAATTGGTTAAAAATTCATTACTCCCCCTAAATACATGCATTATATGAATTAATTCATTAAAGAAACATGATTCCCCCTAAGTAAAAATTAATATGAAATCTATCTCTTCCCCCTTTTAAATTTATCAAAAATGTAAAAAAAATCAAATGAGCTTAATCTTAAAGAAAATAAGTGTTCAAATAGGAAAGATCATCAAACACATAAGAATCATAAAGTATTTCCATCTATCATGCCTAGCTCTCTTCTTATTAATTTAATGAAAATATCTGCTAATTGATACATTGTATCCATAAACTCAAGTTTAATATCCTATTTAGAATATGATCTCTAATAAAATGATACCTAATTTCAATATACTTTGTCATAACATGTTGGATAAGATTCTCCGTTAGGAAAATTGCAGTCATATTACCACACCTGATGGGTATTTTATTAAGCTCAATCCTATAATCCCTAATTTATTTTCTAAATCATAAAATTTGAGTGCAACAACTATCATTGGTTACATACTCTACTTTTGATGTTGAAAAAGCTACAAAATTGTTCTTTTATCGAAACCATGACACTAATGTATTACTTCAAAATTAACACGCATTAGATATACTCTTTCTATCTAACAAACTACCTGTATAGTTTGCATCAGAATATCCTACTAAATTCAAAAGTGTGTTCTTAGGATAGCATAGCCCTAAGTTCATTTTTCTACATAAATTCCTAAGTATGAATTTTACGGCTAACAAATGAGATTCTTTAGGAGATGCTTGAAATCTAGCATATACAAAAACATTGAACATTATATTATGTCTACTTGTCAAATACAATAAACTATCAATTATACTTCGATATTGTTTAACATCTATAAGTTTACCATCCTCATACTTATTTAAATTTATGGAAGCGTTTATGGGTGTGCTTAAAGGTTTTTCTTAATCCATTCTAAAATGTTTGAGTAGTTCCTTTGTATACTTGGCTTATTTGATAAAATTCCTTCCTTCATTTGTTTGACTTGAAGTCTAAAGAAAATGTTTAACTTGCACATCATGCTCATTTTGAATTCCTTACTTATAAACTTTGTAAATTCTTGACATAAAGTTTTATTACTAACACTAAATATAATATTATCCACATATATTTAAAAAATAAAAATAATATATTTTTCTTAATGAACAAAGTTATGTTAAATTTTCATTTAATAAATCAATTTTCAAGAAAAAAAGCACTTAACTTATCATACCATGCTCTAGGTGCTTGCTTTAAGCTATATAATGCTTTATAAATTTTAAAGACGTATTTGGGTGCATCATGTCTTTCAAAACTAAGGGATTAATTAATATAAACTTCTTTTTGTATGAAACCATTCAAAAAAACACTTTTGACATCTATTTGAAAATTTTTAAAGTTTATGTATGATGTAAATGCAACAAATAACCTAATTGCTTTTAAGCCAACTATGGTGGAAAATGTATCATCATAATATATACCTTCTTCTTGTTTATAAATGTTTATTGCTAACATATCCTTATTGTTCATCTAGTTTGTTCTTAAAAATCCACTTTTTACTTATAACAGGATAATCTTTTAGCGTTGGTATTAAAGTCCATACCATATTCATTTTAAATTGATTTAATTCTTCATTTAGGGCAAAAATAAAATGTTCATCACATAAGGCTTTTTCTCCATTCCTAGACAAATCTTCTAGATATTCCATCAACTCATTATAACTATATTCTACATCACATTCATTATCACTATTAAGAGTAGAGGAAGAGGATATCTCATCGCTTACCATAAAGCACATGTTTGCCACCTTTTTCTTTCTTCTTTTTTGGAATCAAGTTCACTTTAATGGCCTTTAATGCCTTCTTCTACTTTGACTCATTCTTTTCTTTCTTTTCCTTCTTTTCATTTTCTTAGAGGAGCGCGCATTATGATCATTACATTCAAAATAAGTAACATTAGCCAATTTATTTTTAAAAAAGGTTTTACCTTCCTTTTTTTATGATGTTCCCTACCTACTTAAAAATTTCTTTAGATTTTTTATAAGAAGAGCTATGTTTTCATCTTCGCTTCCATTTATAGAGGGTTCATCATAACTTTTTTTCCTCCTTTAAAACTTTTAATTCCATGTTCTTCTTTTTATGGATGTTCTCCTCTCTTGTGTTTCTTTCAATCTCATCTTCTACATTAGGAGGGAACCTATAAGCTCATCAAGGAGGAGGACATTAAGTCTTTGTCTTCTTATATTACAGTCACTTTGGCTTCCTAAGACATAGGTAGAGATAGAAGAATCTTTCTTAAAAGTTGAACATTTGAATAGGTCTTACCTAGACCCTTTAAAACATTAATAATATCTATAAAACATGCATATATGGAAGAAATAAATTTATAATGTGTCATATGAAAAAGCTCATATTGATGAGTAAGCATGTCAACTTAACTTTTCTTCACTTAGTTCGTGCCTTCAGGTATTATTCCTAAGATATGCCAAATATCACAAGAGGTTTCGCATATGGATGCTCATACTGAATTCATTTCTACTTAGTGAACAATATAAAATATGCATAGCCTTATTAATAAAGGGACACTATCCTTTCATCATCATTATCCCATTCATCCTCACATTTACTACTCTTTATTTTCCTATAATTTTAGATGGCATTGTTGCTTTTTGTGATACTATCTTCCATAATTTTACACTATCAGCTATTAAAAAAGATCTCATCCTAGTTTTCCAATAACGATAATCATTTCCATTAAAATAATGAGCTTAATAGTATTTTGCCCTTCTATGGGTAACAAACATGTTCATCATGTGCTAATTGTGATCTTTTCTCACTAATTTACTAGAATTATAATTATGTGAGACTAGGCTTAGATCCCATTTATTAATCCTATATGACACCTAAGAGAGTGGATGAGTTAGGATTTTAAAAATTTTCTAAATGAATGATTCTAATCACGCTAAATTTTTTAAATACTTATGTTGAAGCTAATAAGCCAATATTATAATTCATATAGACAATTGTAAGAACAATATAACTAACTTGTAAATTAAAGCTTTAATGTAAAAAGTGTAAGGAAAAGGATACATAAATCGATTTTATAGTGGTTTGAAGACAAATATTTTTTCCTAAATCTATTCCCTAACTACTCGTAAGGTATTTGACTATAAAAAAATTCATAAGTACAACAATAACATCATTTTTCTAAAGGCTTAAGGATAGCATTTACAATTCCTTTCACTCACGACCTTTTAACCTCTAAAAAAATACACTTGATAAGTGTTTCACTTAGGCTCGCAAGGTTTTTAAAATGGGCTCACAAACTTTTAAAATATATGAATAAATAAGTTTACAAGACATTCACAAAAATTACTCAAAACACAAAACCTTGAATGCCCAAATCATTCTCCTAAAACACTT
The DNA here is from genome assembly GCA_028565735.1 of Pinacopodium congolense. NCBI lineage: Eukaryota > Viridiplantae > Streptophyta > Magnoliopsida > Malpighiales > Erythroxylaceae > Pinacopodium > Pinacopodium congolense. The sequence goes on from JAOXYD010200924.1 coordinate 10,908, forward strand.
CTTGGATGAAAAACATACTCCTAAAACATCTACTTATAGGTGAAAAACATAAAAGCAATCGTTTAATACTATTATGCAACTTTCTAATGCATTAAATTCATTTTTTCTTTAAGAAATAGCCATTGGATAACTCATTTTAAACTTTAATAGTGGTTAAAATTGAACATCAATGCCACTGTTCTTATTTTTCATTAATATTGGACTATAATAAGGGTTACATAACATCATGTTTATTCTTAATATGCTTTGCTATTGTAGACTACAACGTGGGGTTATTAAAGGCATTGTTAACCACCGTTGATAGGGCCACTGAACTCCCACAAAAATCAAAACTTGTCTAAAATACATTAAAAAATGAAAAAAAGCCAAAAGTTATTCCAACACTTCAAAATGCTTTCTTAACTTACACAAACATCGAAAAACTTCCCCAAAAATTTTCTGACTCATTGAGAAGATTATTTCCAAGCATTCCCTATATATTTACATCTTGATTATATAGCCCATATGCATGTACTAAATCATGGATGCAGTTATGCTTAAGTAAGCCCTTTAAACATCCAAATGAGACAAAGAAAAACTTACATAAAAATTACAATAATTAACCTACATAAATCCTATATTTATCTTCTAAACTAAGTCTTCTTCATTTACACTTCCTAATCTCTATTTTGGTTCCAAGACTCCATAAACCAATTCTTTAAAACTTTATTCATATGCCTATCTTTCAAAAAATTAAACATAATAAAACATTAATACAAAATTATTTTGTTATCATTAAAGTAAGGTGAAGCCTCTTTTGGTTCAACACTTAGCTATAATTTAGAATTGGTATTTTTTAATTGCACTTTGATTTTTTTTACAGTAATTAAAGAATCAGTTAGTTTAGTTTAGTAGTTTTAATTTAATTAATCAATCAACTTGAGATTCTCTAGATAATTATCCTTCGAGTTACTTAGTAGTTATAGTTAGATCCTCAAGGAAATGATATATGAACTCATTTAGAGCCACTATATTACTTGTTGATTGATACATTTCCCTTAGGTTAGTCTTAAGAGAAATTAAGATAGAAAGATTAGTTTAAGAAGACTATAAATAAATTTTTGGTACCATTGCTAGGAATCCACACTAGTAATACTACAGACATATTAATGTTAATTAGTCTAAAGTATATTTTTACTTTTTTTTATTTTTTTTATTTTTGCTGATTGTGTTGATTTTTTCTTCATTTTATCTTTACTTAAAATTTTAATTGCATCCACTTGATTTTTCATTATTTATTACTTTGTTTATTTTCTTTATTTAGTTTTCTTTTTTATTTAGTTAATTCATTAGATTTATATGTATACTCATGGCATAAAGCCTGGGGGACTCAACTCTGATATGGAGTTAAAGTGTATTATGCATAAACTTAAGACAGAGACTCAAACTAAGTGCATATAGTAAAGTAGATATAGAAACTATTAGTAAGGATCAACTTGTAATATGAGCATTAGGATAACATACTTACACCAAATCAGAAAGAAATATCCCTCACAAAATTATTTCTATAGTTAAGACCTCACGGTTTGGATGCTTAGCTCTAAAGGCCCTAAATTCCCATTTAAATCCCTTTATAGAAATATGTGACTTATTTAGACATAATAAGGTTCTGAAGGCCATGGTTAAGCTTAAAATATTCCTTTTTTCCTTTAAGGATAAAGTTAGAGCCTAACTCTTTATCTTCTAACTTGTTTCCATCACCATTTGAGATGAGTTTATAAACTCTTTCTAATTAAAATTTCCCATCTGCTAAGATAATGAAGAAGAAAACTGAAATCAATCTTTTGTTCAGTATAAGAACAAGAAGTCGATATGAGGCCTGGGAGAGACATTTTGTCTAAATTTTTAAGTTATGAATTAGTATTTAATAGCAAGTTGACATATTCTATATTAGAGGTACCCCTTCTACTCATAGTATCATAGATGTTGTCACTAGATAAAACCTTATGAGAAAGACCCCACATCAAACCTATAAACTAATAGAGAAGATGAAGACTAACATTTTTCAATACCATTTCGAGAGTCATCATAAGAAACCATAAGAAGCTAATGTAATAAATGATATTATAACTTTAATAGTTCAAATGAAAGTCCTTAATAAAAAGAGTCTAGCCAATGGAGTTATTAGTAGAACACTTAAAGGGCAAGTTGTGTGAAAAAACTATGACAATAACTCCTATTCATCCCTAGATTCCCAAATAGGAAGCCTTTTTGCCTGAAAGTCTAAGCAAGCCTAATAAGTAGGAAATTTTTGTATGCAACAAGGGAACTCTTTCTCTAATTGTTATAATTTTGGGTGGAGGAACCATCTAAACTTCTTATAGAGTAATAATTAGAACTACCAACACTCTCCACAAGCCAATCTTTATACAACTAGCTTTGGAACTAATGCAGCACCATAAGAAAAGCCTAGTTTTAAGGAGAATGTGATGAGATGTATTCAGTTGAACAAGTTTAAAATGTAAAAATTATAAGGCTTCAATTAGGAACTTCGAGACTTAAGTGAGCCAAATTGCACATGTTAGACCTATAAAACCCAATAAGGGAGGGTGAATTGAGTGTTATACAAATTTTTTCTAAACTAATAATTTAACCCACCTAAATCAATGCCAATTATATATAATCTCTTAACCAAAATTCAACCTAAATAGAACATTATGCCAATTCAATCTAAATACTCAAGTTTAACCAATTTAATCAATAATTACTAATGAATAAATTAAAAAGTGAAGGGTAAGGAAGGAAACACTAATATTTTTATAGTAGTTTAACTAACTAATTTTAACTTATATCTACTCCCAACACACTTATTGGAATTTTACTAGTACAAATCTTCTTTAGGTTAAAGAGTAACCGTTATAACAATCTTCTTTCCATAATGAGGGTGAAGAGCAATCTAATACAATCTTACTTAAGGGTGAAGAGTAATCTACACGATCTTCTTTTCAAATAGGTGAAGAGGAATCCTTTTAAATTTTACTTTAATCGGTGAACCCTTCAATTAAGACTGAAATTCAACAATTTTATCACTAAAAAATAGCCCCTAAAAATTACTCTCTTAGACTTAAATCAAGCATACAAAACTCAATAAATTTTCTATAAATAAAAATTCAGAAAAATAAACCTATTGGAATTCAAAAAATTAGAAACAAATAGATTGAAGCAATAAAATCGAAATTAGGGCTTAAGAATGAGATTGAATAACATAAAGTCGAGAACCTCATAAAATTTGATGTTTATGATTTTAAAAGTTCAAACCAGATTTCATTTGTCATAAAGATTATTCCAAATGGTTTAGAATTCTTATTTATAGAGTTTAAAAGATTTTGGAGTAGTTAGAAGAAAAATATAGACGTTAAAGACATAAAATCTTAAGTTTTAGTTTCTAAAAAACCAGTCATTAGATATTAACGGTGGTTCCTAAGACTTTGCAAAACTATAATGGTAAACAGCCTACAACCGTTGATACCTGCTATTATTCTTTTAGAATCACATAAAAATGATTCAAACCAATTTCAAAACACTCCAAACATTTTTCTAACACCAAATATAACTTTAACAAAGTTTTAAAATATATTTCAAGGATTTTTTTAATTACAAAAATGATTTAATTGATTCAAATACCAACTTTTCTTTGGTTATGGAAAATTCTCATACTAAACATTTTCAAAACCTTTCCAAAACTTTCTAAAACTTTTACAATCACATCAATCCAAAATCCACACAACAATTTGACTTAGACATATTCAAACAAACATGAATAACATCTCAAAACACTTTTGATACATCAAGAGGATTTCTTTAAAAACGATTCACACATTTCCTCTTGATTATGCAATTTCATACATATGTGTCATTTTAAATCAAATCTTAATATGTCAATTCCATAATAAAGTTTAACCAATTACTAAAACATTTATCTAAAAATCAATAGGTAAATGCTCATGCAAATATGACATGTAAAAGTGAGTATTTTTTAATCATTGATTAAGACCAAGAAAACTTACATGTTAAAACATATTCTTATACCTATTCAAATTTCTCCATCTTGGCTTGATCCTCCTTCTAACACTTCAATGCTTGCTTAAATTTTCATTTCCTTCATGAATACTCTTCTACTTTAGGCTCTAACACATGTGTTTGCACATTTTACATCAACTTATGTTTCTAACACATTAAAACTAAACCATCAGTAATAAAAATATTTTATCATCATCAAAACGCATGACTAGAACCTCCCTTGGTTCAACAATCTCCTAATTTTTTATGATGAAAAAATATGTGATATTAAGAGCACATAAAAAAACACATATATTCAAAACATTTCACTTAAAAGGTTTATGCACTAAGCAAGTATACTACTTTTCCTCTTTATATTTAAAACTCATATCTTTCCTTAATATCACACATCACTTTCCCCCTTTTTGACATCATCAAAAAGAATATCAATTATTAATGAAAACATTTTCCAAAAACATACCATTTGTAAATAAATATCATTTGAAAAAAAATCATAATATCACTTGTTATTGAGAAAATTCACATAAAACTACTTGTTATGAAAGATAGATATAAAATTTTCAAAAATCAAACCACATCATGATTTTTGAAAGCCATTCCTAAAATATTTCCATGCTCTTATAATTAAGAAAAAATCATTTAAAAAATCCAAACTCTCTTCCTAAAACTCACTCCCTCTTATTCCATGAATTCCAATAACTTCTACTCCCCCTAGATGTATTCATTTATGCATTATGGAGAAATATGGCATGAAAAAGGGATTAAAACACAAAATGCATCACAAATCATATGTTATGCATCTTTTACTTCAAGAATGTGTCTTTTTCTTACATTATGCATAAAATGCATTAAAAAACACTTATTATGCATCTTTATGCACCAAAACACATCTTATGCAACTTTTGCATCAAAATAAAAAATTATGCATATTTTGCATGAGAATCACATATTTCATACGATATACATTAAGAACATAAATTTACTCACATTATGCATGTTATGCTTGAAAAATATATACTTTTCATGTTACACCATAAAAGGTATAAACATAAGTATAAATATGATTATGTATATACTCTCCAAATATAAAGTAACTATCATAGTATAAACTTTCTTAAAATGTTAAACTATGCTAAAAGATGTACTCCCTTTAGATTTATATAGTATAAACATAAACATATAATCACATAAGGGAAAGTACAATTCTTAGAATTTTTTAAAAATATGCAAATTTCATATATAATACCACTTGCAAAAATTATACCACTTGTACAAATATGACACCAATTTCAAAAATCATTTTTATCAAACCCATGCAATTCATCAAATTTGAAAATTCAGACAACATAAGGTCTTCCTTTAAATAAATACAATACATTCTTCTATCCAAGCATTTATGCCAATATCATCATACTAATCACATAACATCAAAATATATGTTAAGATAAATATTGTCAAGTAAAACCATAAAAGTACCTCCGTTTACAACACCAATTAATACCAAATTCTCTTCTCCTCATTTGGTTTAATAATGTTACTTGGTTGGTTTATACGAGAGGTGTCATGGTGATTTTTTTCTCCATTTGTACAAAAACATTGGAAGTACCACTACCTTTTGCTTCATCATTTGACATCAATTTTACATCAATATATGTTGGCCTATACAAAAATCTAATATGTTCTAAGTACCCACATAAACTTGGGTCCTTGAGGTTAGCCTTTACACCTCTGTCAACTTATATTTGTAATGGTTTTCTAAACATCTTATGTTTAGTAAAACAAAAATTTTTTATATGTCCAACATTGCTACAAAAATAACATGTAAAATATGCATGTTGATGAAATCTCTGGTCTTTATACATAAATGCATTTTTACTATCAAAATAAGCTATCATAGGATAATGATATGACCTAAGGTGTCTATAAATTGTGTTCCTATGATTATGATAATGGGTATTAGAATTATGAGAATGAAACATGCCATTATACCTATTATAGGACCTAAATGCATTATACCTATATCTAGATGTCCTACCACTAAATGTGGTTTATGCCTAGAATATGCATGGAACATATTTTTAGATTCAAATAGATGCATATGAGGTGTGTAAGGATGTATTGGCCAATATCACCTAATATATGGCCTAAAGGCTTGCGTGTTTCTTCCTTGATGAAATTGCCTAATAAGATATGAAAATAAAGTGCTTCTAATGTTGTGATCGTGCAAATGAGATGTTTAGAAATATGTAGGACTTCTTTGTGTTACTTGAGGCCAAAATGCATCATTATGGGATTGTCATGCATTTATATAGAAGTCATGCCTATTATTGGATATATGCACATTCTTCTTGCCTTTTCCTCTAGGCCTATATACGAATACATGATGACTCTTCTTAGAATGTGATTTTTATGAGGATGCAACATTTTCTAAAGAGTGCTTAGGAACAATTTCATTTTCTAAGTTCTTTCTCTTTACAAAAATGGTTTTTACATCCATGGAAGCACTCTCTTGAGTGAATCTAAGCCATATCTATCATTTGAAGCCTTATGGGCTTCAAGCATGTAATATAGTTTTTTCTTTTCCTTTATGAATTTAGACAAAGATTCCTTAAGGTCATTGATCTCTTCTTCTTCTTCAATGCCTCATTTTTCCTGCACTAATTCATGTTCATCATCCTTTTTAACAATTACATTTATAGATTCTAATCTGTCATGCATTTCACTCTTTAACCTATCAATTTCTAACATGCATGCTTTCTTAGCTTCTAATATGTCATCCATGTCATTTTTCAATTTCTCATTTTCATGCATGCATTCATCTAATTTCCTCAGTGCCTCTTTATACTTAGAAGAAAGTTTTTTTCTTTTCAAATTCACATCTCTAAGGCATTATCATCATTCTCATCATAAGATTGAGAGTTAGAATGTGCCTCATTATCTTCTTTTTGAATTTTTGATAAAGATGGAGCCTCTTCCACAAAAGCTACAAAGTGCATGTTTTGTACTTTTTCTTCTTCTTTAGCTTCCATGTGCACTTGCTTATCCTCATTGCCACCTACATAAATATTTTTAATCTAAACCAAATATTATTAACTGAAACATACATAGAAATTTTATCCATTATACTCCTATGTAATGCACTAAACAATATATAAATTGCATTTTATTCAAAGAAACAATTTCGTCATCATTTGAAAAAACATAAGGGCCAATTAAAATTATTTCCCATAAGTCAATGTTTTATCTAATGAAAATTTTCTTTTTAATTCTCCACTTTAAAAAGTCATTATCATTAAACAAAGTGAAAGTAAACACATCTAACACATCTTGACTAAATGAATATTCAAAAGTGCCATAAGAAATCTTTCAACATAAATTTTGATAGAAATTTATGTAAAAATAACACCTACGCTCTGATACCACTTGTTAGTCTTATTTTCTAAACTAACAACTTAGTTCACCTAAATCAATTTCAACTATATGCAATCACTAAACCAAAATTTAATCTAAAGGGAATGTTATACCAATCCAATCCAAATAATCAAATTTAACCAATTTAATCAACAATTACAAGTGCATAAATTAAAGAGTGAAGGGGAAGGAAGGATACACCTACATTTTTATAGTGGCTTGGCTAACCAACTTTAACCTACGTCTACTCCTAACATACTTGTTAAAATTTCACTAACACAAACCTTCTTTAGGGTGAAGAGTAATCCTTACAAAAATTTTCATTTTATAAAGAGGGTAAAGAGTAACCCAATACAATCTTATTGAAGGGTGAAGAGTAACTCATAAAATTTTCTTTTCAAATGGATGAAGAGGAGCTTTTACAAATCTTACTTTAATTAGGTGAAGAGTAACCCTTTCAATCAAGACCAAAATTTAATAATTTTATCACTCAAAAATAGCCCCAAAAATCACTCTCTTAAGTTCAAATCAAGCATACAAAAATCAATAATTGATTCATCATAAATCAATACAAAAGAGGGCTCAAAATGCAACTAATGCAATACTAATACTTAATGTATTCCTTAATGTTCATTCAATACAATAACCAATATAAACCAAGGATAAATCACTTTCAAAAACCAAAATAACTAAAATTTCTTTACAAATGGTTATAAAAAATCTTTTAACAATCTTTTTAATAGTAAAGAGGAGCCTTTATCATAATGAATAATCAACATAAAAAAATCACCAAAATACAACACACCTTTAATGGTGCTTTAATGAAAGCACAATAATAAGAATAAATATAAATTTTCTATGGAAGTAAATTCAACAAAATAAACTTCCTAAAATCTTAATAAATTAGAAACAAGTGGATTGAAACAGTTACATAATGGATCAAAGAGTTGAAGACGTTTCCAATACCGATAGCAGCTCCCCTAAAGCAATTGTAGTAGCTCCTGCACCGATTAATATAGCACCTTCTAACATAACTCTTAAAGAACATCTTTCTTTTTTTATCTCGCCCTAGATAATCCGTACTATAAAATAAGAAAATAAAGAATGAAAAAATCTTAATATAAAAAATCAAATGTTTATGGGAGCAAAAAAAGGGCTTTGCTCCTCTTTATAAGATGAAGAAAGAAATAAGGGTCAAAGTTGAGAACGCTTACAGTAGTTCTACCTATAGAAATATCATACAACTTAAAGAATGAAATTAAATAACATAAACTTAAGAACCTCACAAAACTTGTTGTTTACAACTTTGGAAGCTCAAATTTGATTTCATGTGGCATAAAGATTGTTCTAAATGGTTTAAAACTATTATTTATAAAGTTTGGAGGCTTATGGAGTCGTTAGAAACAAAATATAGATGTTAAAGACATTAAAAAAACCAAAAGTTAGTGTTTTTGAAAAACTAGCCATTAGACATTAATTGTAGTTCCTGGGACTTTCAATGGCACCGTTGTTCTTCAAGCATAACTGTCGTTGATGTCTTATGAGACTATAATGGTAGTTGTGCCAGAATACAATGGAATATAGCCTATAACCATCGATACCCACTATTGTTCTCCTAAAAACACATAAAAATGATTCAAAACAAATTTCAAAACTCTCCAAAAACTTTCCTAACGTAAAATATAACTTCAACAAAGTTTTAAAACATATTTCAAGACTTTTTTTTTAGTTACCAAAGTGATATAATTGATTCAAACACAAACTTTGCATTAGTTATGGAAAATTCTCATACTAAACATTTTCAAAACCTTTTCAAATCTTTTACAATCACTTCAAACCAAAATCCACATAACAATTTGACCCAGCATATTCAAATACACATGAACAATATCTTAAAATACTTTTGGCACATCAAAAGGATTCCTTTAAATAAAATTCACACATTTCCTCTTGATTATGCAATTTCATACCTATATATCATTCTAAATAAAATCCTAATATGTCAATGCCTAATCAAATTTAACTAATCACTAAAGCATTTATCCAAAACCTATATGCAAATGTTCATACAAATGAGACATGAAAGACTGGGATTTTTTCAAGCATTGATTAAGATTAAGAAAACAAACATACTAAAATATATTCCTAAACCTATTCAAACTTCTTCATCTTGTCTTCCTTCCAACACTTCAATCTTTATTTCCATCATGAATCCTCTTCTACCTTAGACTCTAACATATATCCTTGCAAATTTTGCATCAACATATGTTTCTAACATATTAAAACTAAACCATTAGTAATAGAAATGTTTTTTCATCATTAAAACATATATTTTGAACCTCCCTTGGTTCAAAAACATAGATCTTACAAGAGAGGCTACTCGGTAAGCTACCTAAACTATTGAAGCCAATCCTAGGGAACACGTAAAGGCTATCATCTTAAGAAGTGGTAAGAAAGTGGAACATGTAAGCCTAGGGAAGAAAAGTGAAGTTAATGAAAAGAATAAAGAGAATGTGGTGGAGAAGATAAAAGATAAAGAATTAGAAGCTCAGAAAGGGGAGTGTCCTAGTTTATTTACTTATTATAACATGTAACCTTATAAACCTAAGAGTTTATATCTTCAAAGACTTAAGAGTACTCAGTTGAATAATAATTCAAAAAATTCCTAAGGTGTTTAAGAAGTTACATATCAATATCTATTGAATAAGAGAAAGTTTAAGGAGTTCGAGATTATCAAATTTAATGAGGAGTGCTATGTAATATTTTTTAAAAAGTTATCTCCAAAGTTTAAGGACTTAGTGAGCTTTATCTTATGCATTATAAGTAAGTTATACATAGATAGGACTATGATGGATCTTAGAGAAAGTATAAATTTGATGCGTATATTTATTTTTAGAAAATTAAGATTACAAGAGTCTAAACCCGCCACGATTTTGTTATAGTTAGCTAATCAATCTGTAACGTATCTAAGAGGAATAATAGAGGGTGTGCTTGTTAAAATAGATAAATTCATTTTTCCTATTGATTTCTTTGTCTTGGATGTGGAAGAAGTTAGTAGATTTTATATCATATAGAACAGTAAAGACGCTCATTGATGTATAAAGAGAAAAGATCATTCTAAGACTTCATAATGAAAAGATTATTGTATATTTATTTGGAGTGACGAGGCATCCTTCTATTTTAAACTCCTACAATTTAATTTTATGTTGGCCCCTATAAAGAATGACCCTTTTATTATTCTTTATGGAAATCCTTTACAAAAGGCACTGACATACGCATAAACCTTAGAATCAAATGAGGAAGGGATTTATAAGGTACTTGGATAGTTAGAGGTTTGAAAGGAGTCATTGAATTAGATCCAGTACAAAAAGTATAAGTTTTTAGATTGACTAATTAAGAACTTTTCAAAGCCATCCATTGAGGAACCTCATATTATTGATCTTAAACGTCTTCCTATGCACTTACAATATGCCTTTATGAATCCTCCATTGCTTTTACCTATTATCATCTCTTTTTTATTGATAGCCACTATATAGGATAGTTCATTGCAAGTCTTAAGAGAACATAAGGGTGTGATAGGATGGACCATAATTGACATTAAAGAGATAAACCCCTTTGTGTATTCCTATAGGATTTTTATGGAAGAGAGTACTAGACTATAAATGCATCTACAATTCTGATTAAATGCAAATATAAAAGAAGTAGTTAAGAAC
>JAOXYD010200932.1:0-22089 GCA_028565735.1 Pinacopodium congolense
AAAAAATATTATAAATTGATTATTTATAAATTTATATGTATAGTGAAGTAGAGATATTGAATCTCTACTTTACTATTGGAGATTTTTACTTTGGACATGAATTTAAACTCAATTATCCCTTTACTATTGAAAATTTTTAAAATAATTTTCATAAAAATTTAAATAATATTTTGAAAATAATATTTATTACTTATACCTTAAATTAACTTGAAATAATTTATTTATTTATTAGTTATAAATAAAAAATTATTATTTGATAACTCCAATTATATTTTTATTATTCAAAATTTTAAAATTTTTATCTCACGATTATTTTTAATATAAATATTATGAATATAAATTTATATTTTAAAGAGGAAAAATATAATAAATTACATTTTATGATTAATTCAATTTATCAAGCACTCCCCTGAACTTTGAAAAAATTTCATACCCCCTTGAACTTAAAAAAAAAAATCATACACCCTTTGAAATTTGAAAAAATTTAAAGCAACCCCCTGCCTTATATTACTGCCACGTTACCTTACCACGTCATCATTTTTTCACAGTCACCTCACCACGTCAACTGCCACGTCATCCAAAAAAAGTTTAGGAGGGCCTTTGATATTATTGTAAAGTATAGGGGGTCCGTGATATTTTTTTAAAGTATATGGGGTATCTGATAAATGATAAAAGTTTAAGGGGACCATTTTGATATTTACTTTTATTATTAATATTATTTAATATAAATAAATAATATTAAATCTCTTATAATTCTTCCATTATAGTTTTTTTAACACTTCACTCTTCAAGTAAATTCAATAAATAAATAAATTATTCATGCAAGCATGACCAATCGAATAAGGGACCTATTAGAAAAGTTGGAGTTTGAGAAGAGTTGGAAGCAATGGCCCAAAAAATAAAGTCAATTTTGTACTTTAATGCTTCTTAATTATTATAATCTTAGTTTTATTATAATTGGGCTACAATTTGCTAAATTACAAAGTCTACAACATGTTTAATTTGTTTGTATAGTTATTTACTAGTTTTCTATTTAGATTAGGACTTTTTATATAAAATTTCAATCTGAATATAAAAAATCTTATAGGGTATACTTTCCTTGTAACAATAGCTATCTAAATCTAAATAGAAGTTCTAGAGTTCTAATTAAGGTACTTGATGATCTCTATGACACCTAAGAGGAGAGGAGAGGGAGGGGGTAGGAAGGTGAATTAGGTATAATTAACAAATTTCTAAGTTCTTACTATCTTAGGATTCATCTTAAAACAATTTTAATGTGATGATGATTGTTATTAAAGTATTTCAATCGATCATACATACTTATATAAAATAAAGAGTGAAGGAGATAGTATCCAAATCATACTTCTTTTAAGAATTCTTTCATGATGATAATAGTAGGTTTGAGGTATAATTCTATATGATTTACACGTATAATTGGTTAAATCTTGAATAAGATATTGCTTATGTTACTTTTGATGAATGTTTATGTTTTTATAGGACTTTAGTGAGTAATTAGATACACTTTTGGAGATATAAGAGTTGTGAAATCACAAGAAGGAGCAAGGGCAATAAGTCATCGAGTTTTACATTAAATATCAAAGTCATGGGAGAAATTATGGAAAGTGCATTAAGAAAAGATTAAAAGGAGTAAAATTTGGAGAGGGCTCGATCGTGAGCCTAGTCATGATATTTAATCAAAGGAGATTATGGACTGACTTATGGCTGTGAGCTAGGCTGTGACCTAGTTAGGCTTCATAGGGTATTTAAACGATTTTAGGCCTTTTTCTCAATATCTTTTGATCCTTATAAGTCTAGAGCTGCCACCAAGAGGCCAAGGGGCATTCCTAGGCCATCTTTACAAGATTTTGGGGTAATATGAGGAAGAGAATTAGATCATAATGTCAAAGGATTGAAGATCAAGATGGATTTCTAACACTAGTCATTAAAGATTTAAGGATTGCGTCATAAGAATGAGCTCTCTAAACCCTGTTTCTTCTTTAATTGTTGTTTCTTTTGATATGTTTAAGAACTAAATTCTTATAGGGTTTAGATGTTTATAAACCCTAAGATGTAGTATTTTAAAATTTCACTTTGATTTAATGTTGAATTTTTAGATTTTGTCTTAGATTTATCTATTGAATTAATAAAATCAGTTTTTAATTGTTATGTAAATACTAGTTTCAGTTCCAATGATGTGATTTCATATGTTTAGATTGAGAGAATATACATATGAATAGATCAATCCATAAGTGATAAATTTTCATGAAGATCTAGAGATAGACTTACACGAGATTTTCGGATTATGTGTGAACTTATTTAAAATAATAGGTTATATAGAATGTGCTAATGCGTTCAATTGATATTTTGAGATAAGGAGAACTTCTACTTAATTTGTCAAGGGAATAGGAATTATATAAATTGAGAGAGACTGTAGTTTAACTTAGGGAACCTAGGGTATAAACAAATTTGGATGGTCTATTAAATCAAGGTGGGATTTTTTAGTTAGTATTTAGTTTAAGTTAGTTAATTATTAAAACCAATCATCAAATATAAATAGAAGGAGATTACTAGTAATCCAATCCAGTCATTATGGGATTGACAATCCAAACTCAAATTAGCTATACTATGATATGATAAGTGCACTTGCCTACTTATGATCTTAGTATTACTAAGATTGATATTTAGATTTATTTTATTTAAAACATGTAGTGTGAATAACGCATCAAGTTTTTGGCCTCATTATCGAGGTTTATCTTTTAATATTAGGAAAATTTGATCTTTGCTAGACTAACCATTTTTCTTTTTACATGTAATTGTTTAGAATTAATTTTTTTGGTCTTATATGTGGAGTTTTGAAGTAATCAATGATAGGACTCCTAGCAGTAGAATGAATAATAAGTTTCTATGGATAAGTAGAGAATAGATGGGACGATTTACGATAATTATGGGAGCAACACCTATAACTTATCATGAACTAATTTGACTTATTTTGACCAATCTCCATTAGACTATTATCAACTGTAGGAAGGAGAATCGAGGATGACAGAGTTGTTAATGAAGGTTATATCCATATTAGAGGCTCAACTTGAAGGTGTATATGCCTTTTCCCATAACTTCACATCATAAGTTAAGCAACTAGCTTAACAAGATGGATTGAGGTTAAGAGGATTGCTAGTAAAAGTCATATTTATGTTAAAAACTTGATTCGAAAGCATAGAGACTTCTCTACTTAATTTGGAAACACAAATCGGTAGAACAAGAGTGAAGTCTTGCATTGCACTCATGTAGAGAAGTCTCTACTTAATTAAAACCGATTTGTTATGGGCAAATTAAAACAAGGAGTGCAATGTTTTACATAGATGAAACAGTAGCAAGAAAAAATATTTAAGGAGGGGATACAAAAGCTTTTCAAAGCTTCAAAAGGACGGCATAGTAAGAAATGTTTTAAGGAGGCAACAAAATCGTTTGAAGGTGGGCTAACAAGCTTTCTTTCCTTGGAGTTTATGAACGTGCATGCTCTTTGAAAAAAATAGAAAAGAGTAGGACAAAAAACTTTTGGTGAATGAGAGACATATGAAACGACAATAGAAAATGTTTTAAAACTAAGACAAAAGCTCTTCTTTGCATGGCTTGCCACGAACCCTAAGAGGAGGAGATGAGGGAAAAAAACTTTTAAAGAACAAAAGCAAATAAGGTTTACGAAGGAGCTTTAGGTGGATGGCTAAAAAAGAAAAACAAGGGGCTGCTCTTCACTCAAAGTTAAGGAGTGATGACTGTAAAATTGACTAAGGGGGAGCTCTCCACTCACACCAAAATTTGGTAGCATATACATATGTCTGAGTAGAGCTTGCTTTTAGGAAGAAGGGTTGGCACTAGATGGATATTGGAGTTGCAAAAACATGAGAGGGGGAGCAAGTTACAAGGATTAAAAGTGTCCTAGGTGGGATGGCTTAAAGGCTTCCATGGCTTAAAGCTCTTCCATAGAGTGGAGCTTCCTTGGTTTCCAGGAGATGCAGCAATGTGTTCCTTAGCCTTTTGGGATTTAATTTGGGTTTTTGCACTATTAACACCTTTAGCTCGTTATTCGCTAACTTTAGTTTCCTTGTCATTTTTTAATTGTTTTTTTTACTTCATGTTTGAATGCTTTATATTACTTAGTTGGTTTTCATTTTTAATTACTTTTCCTTTATCTTATCTAAATACTTGGTTGTAGTTCATTGTGTTTTGTTTTCTTATGTATTAACCTTGGAGTTTTATGTTATTATGTTATCTTATCAAGTGTTAAGTTTAATTTCTTGAGTTTTCATTTATGCTTTATGCCTTTAGTTAATTTATGTTTGATAATTAGGATTTGTGTTTGTTCTTATGATATTAATGATTTAATATTATTGTTTGTTCAATTTAATTATGCTGAAATTGTTATTTAGAGTTTTAGTTTTAGTTTTTTTAATTAGGTTTTAGTTAATTAATTAATAGCTTAAGTAATTAGTGTTTGTGTTAGATTAAGTGTTGAATTGTGTTTTTCTTTTGGTATTTTTAATTTTCCAACTTTGGTTTAACTTAGTTAAGTATGGTTTGTATTTGTTTCATCTTAATTTAATTTAATTAAATATGTGTAGTTAGGTATTTAATGGTTTGAAGGTACAGTAAGGATGAAAGGATAATTAATTGTAATAATAGAGTTTATTTTGAATTGATTTGGTGTTTTTAAGCTTAGGTTAGTCTGGAATCTTTGTTAAATGTCATAAATTAGATATTATCCATTGGTTTGATCACCCTTTAGGTAATTTCCTAATTTAAACACTAGAATTGAGCATCTGATATGCAATTGTCCTTAGTGATTTCCAAAAATAGTAATAGATTAGTTGGATTTGTTTGGATACTTAACCAACTAGTCTAGGGTTCTATACCTTTAGGTTACACTTTCTGAGCTTTGTGTTAGTCGTTGCTTAGTATATAATGCGTTTTTACTATTAAATCTAGAGAGTTTGTTCTAGGTTATAGTGAAGATATAGGCATTTTTAGAGATTGTTAAATTTACTTAAGTTAGAGGAACTAGGGGTTTGAGAGCTTGTTTAAGCCTATAGGCTAACACCTTAGTTATAACATCTTTGATCTAAATTCAAGGATCAATAATTATCCTATAATCTTGGCAATACCTTCGACTCATTTCTTTGTCATTGTTGTTTGTTTATTATGTTTGTCCTTTTTGCTATTTTTATTACGTCTTAGTTTTTTTTTTTTTGCGTTTAGGGGGTTTTTGTTTACAATATTAGAAATAGTAGTACCCCTAGCTTCCTATGGATTCGACCCTAGTTCACCCTAACTTTATAGTTAGGTTTATTATTTAATAGTCCACGACAGATTCATCAGAACTGGTAGTGTTATTTAAACTATTTCAAATGTTGCGTAAAAGAAAAACAAAATAAAAGCAACCCTAGATGTGAAGGAATTAAAAGAAATAGAAAATAAAAAATAAAGCAAAAGACAAGAAACAAGTAACAATAATGAAAAGATGGGCAGAAGATATTTTATGGGCTTATGAATTATAATCGATCATAAAAAACATATTATTTATGTTATGCATAAGGTGCTACCTTATAGACACAAATAAGCTCTTGTGTCTTAAGTTCTTTCGGTTTTAGATAAGTCCTATACGATAGAAGACTTATCCCTAGCTACACGACAACTTAGAACAAGCTCTCTAGTGGTGCAATAGCTTTAGGAACTAGGGAACGACTAACCTAAGCTATATTCACATAAGCTTGGATTATGTAAATTAGAGAATGGAAATCCTAAGCTAATTGACTAAGTTTACCTACAAAATCAATTAACCTATCGCTACTTATAGATTTCGCTAATGACAATTATAGATAAAAAATTAAATACTAGCAATTAAATTAGAAATTGTACCTAGGATGATCAATCTTATGAATAATCCCCAATTCATGGAATTAATTTTGAATTTGAACTTAGTCCTAGCATAAATCACAATGTCTATTCAAAATTCATTCAAATTCTAAAAATTATTATCCATAAATCCATTAATTACCTTCAAACCAACTTAAAACTAAGCTAACATAATGAAAACAACATAACAAAATCTAAAATTAAAGAAAAATAGAAAAGAAATGCAAAAATCATAAGGAAAAAAACGAGAATAAGGCTGGAGAATTAAAGAAACGATACTATACTAATGGAAAATAAGCATTCCTCACATATTTAACAAAACCCAAATGAAATAAAAATATAAATATAACGAAAATAGAAGGCGACAATAGAAATACAAAGGAAAATAAGATTCAACACTTAAAATACTTAATATAAGGTCTGAACATGAAAAGAGATGAAAAGAATAACAAAAACACACCAAAACCTAAAATAAATACATAGTAATAAGACTACCCCAAGTAGGGAGAAAAAAAGTGACAAATTTTCTCCATATTTTCCATTTTATTGGTCATCTCTAAGGTTTGGGTCATTTTGGGAGAAATTTGGTCAAGTTTTCCCATAAAAATCACAAAAAATGATGTTGTTTTACAAATTATGTTTAAGTCTTAGAAATCAACAACTTTTACCCCTCTTCACCTTTTCTATTCTAACCCCTTCTATACACCTCCAATAGCCATGAAATTTGGTATATAGACTTTTCATATGATTTTATTATACCCCATAAAGTTTCACAATGTTACAAGTTCTAAAATGGCATCTAATGTATCACAAAAGTCACCTTTATCAAATCTAGTGTTCAATTGAGCTTGTCTTATTCTTTTCTTTGTGTACTCTTTATATCTTGTCATATGACCCTGGAATTTGGTTTGGAACCTTATAGCATGATTCTTTATATCTTAAAATTTATTCCATGCCTCTTATAGTTCTAAGTTTTCTCCAATTATACTCAAAACGTAGCCCTTTTAACTTGTATTTGTGTCTTGAGGTCAAATCTGCATGTAAACACAAATCAAGCATTTAAACATCAAAATAGGGATGAAATGACATTGAAATATATATATAAATACTATAAAATGCATCCCTCCTTGCCTACTACTACAAAATTAGAGCCAAGGGAACTTGATATGGAGGAATTAACAATAACTAAGAGGGAGCTAAAAATTAAGGTGGATGAGAAACTAGAATGTGTTGTTAATATTGCAATTTTCAAGGAAGAAAAATTGGCACTTTTATACTTTGATATTTTTTATAACAATTTATAACTGTAGGTAGGAAATTGGATGTCAAGAACTTTTTATATTAGATATCAAGATCTTTTTCTAAGGTACCTCACATAATCCAAAGTAGGTGAAGGAAGACATCAAGTGATAGGTGTTGCAACTTCCATATCTTTGTGAATGCATTTAACTTTACATTATAACATATTTGAATTGATTTCATTTTCATGTGAGCATGTGATCTATGTTCTCTAGGACTTCTTATCAAATTTATTTGTTGATCTATGTAGAATATAAATGATTTTTGTTTGAGCTCTCCTAGTCTCTTTTAAGTACCAACTTAAACAAACCATTTATTGATGTTAAGCACTCCATAAGTGATCCTTTTGAGTCAAAATTTTGGTGAAAATTATAGTTTTGTATTTAATGAATTGAGATTGATAGACATGGTGCTTGAATGGATTGTGAATAGCATGTATAATTTTTTTTAGGATTACTATTGTCATAGGTGCTTAACAATGATTTATATGTTGATTGTGATTTATAAGCACCTCATGATCTTTCCCATTATGCTCAATTAATGAATTTAACATTTTATTCTTATACTTTAGATCAGATGATTGATGAGTTTGAATGATTCGTAAGCCTTGGAATTAAGCAATTAGCTAATACATTATATGATTTAGTACTTTAAGTTAATTATCTTTTATATGATTATTGCAATACTCATAGATGATTATATGGCTTATGGATTATAAGTATCGAGCATGCATATGGTTACTCCTACTTGCTTTAGTGGTATTTACAATAAACTCGATAGAGGAGCAATGACCTATGTGGAGGGAGTTATATAGTTTCAACGTTACCATTTATCCTCCTTTGGTGACGCTTAATAGACCTAAACTTAGCAATCAAATTTGATTTTCATTTGTTTTGTCTCTTATTTTATTTTTATTTTCATTTTCATTTCATTTTAGATTTTTTGCAATTACAACATATATGATTTCTATTTATTTTATTTTATTTTATGTATCAATCTGAATCTAACTATTTAAACAAAGCTTGCAATTAATGAAGTTATTTAGGAATGGAAAACAAACTTATATCTATTCTCTCTAAAGCATTCAAATTAAATGGAATAGTACTCTTAACCATGCTGACCTTTGGAGCTTAATTTTTGAATAGAGTCATGTTCTTCTCTCCATATACACTTATTATGATTTCATTTGTTTTTCACCCTTAAATTGAGGAAAATTTGACTTAAGTAAAGGGGAGGGGGAGGAGGAGAATATTTGGCTATCTTTTCTTTTCTCTTACACTTATTGTGCTAATTTTACTTTTAACTCTCAAATTAAGGAAAATTTGATTTAAGTAGGGGGGATGAGCATGTTCCATTATTTACTGTACACACTTAAGTTTTTAGGAATCCGAGGGTGATGACTTGAATATTTGACTTTAAAACGACTTTGATTATTAATTGAATGTTAATTGTTTATTATAATTCAATTAATGTTTTTAATTTGATAAACATTGATAAACTCTAGATTGATTTCTAATAATAAAATTTTTCCTTTTCTTTTTCTTTTTCCTTTGAGTGATTTTCATGTGTTAAGTGACTCTTTTATTCAATATTAAGTTTTCAAGGACATTTGATGTAGCTTGTTATGTGAATTTAGAATAGGATGTATAAGTTATGCCTTAAAATTTGAAATTTTTTTGGTGGTTTTTTGAATAAAGAGAGCATATTTCTCACTTTGTTGGCTTTGTACCTTTGAAAGGTTGAAGTGTATGAGTGTTGCTAGTAACCATTTAAAAAGTAATTTAACCGAGTAACATAGGTGTTCATGACAAGGTATTCACTTTCGTATAAAAAAGTTAGATGAAATCTGAAACAAGTTAAAAAGAGTATTCTAGTTGAGTAACTAGGAATCATTTATAACAAGATGTTTGCCCTTGCATTAAAAAACTAGATAACCTCTAATAAGTGCTCTAAGTCTAATTGTGTTGTATTTTGTTTTGTTTAATACATCTTTAACTAAGTTTTTATGATGATATATATGAAATAATTTGGATGAATGATATTATATATTATGGGTTACTTCTTATTAATAGTGTGATTGCATGTGGTAATAACATTTTTATTGTAATAGAGTTGTGAGTTATGACTAGATCAAAAGCATTGACTTGTAATTTTGTGTACTCAATTAATTTTTAACTTTTAATTAAGATTTTAAGTGGAGTATCTAAGTCATTTCTTGAGGACAAGAAAAAGTTCAAGTGTAGGGGTATTTGATAGTGCCTAAATTATAAATCTTTTAGACATGCTTTCATGATGATAATCTTATGTTTGAGGGGTAATTCTATGTGATTTATATACATAATTGGTTAATTTTTGAATAATATGTTGTTTATATTGATTTCAATAAATGTTTAAAATTTGATGAGAAATTGGATGCACTTTTAGAGTTATAAGAGTTATTGAATCGTAAGGAGGAGTAAGAGCATCAAGTTATGGAGGTTTATACCAAATATCGAGGCCATAGGACAAAACATAGAGAGTGCATTAAGAAATAATCGATAGAAGTAAAAGTTAGAGAGGCTCATAGCCAGACTCACAAATGTGAGCCTAACTCTGATATTTAAATAGAGGTGATCATGGCCTAGCTTATGGTTGTGAGCTAGGTCATGACCTAATTAAGCTTTATAAGGTATTTAAGTGATTTTAGGTCTTTTTCTCAATTTCTTTTGATCCATGGAAGCTTAGAGCTTCCATTAAGAGACTAAAGGCCATTTCTAAGCCATCTTTACAAGATTTTTGAGAAATTTGATGATGATAATTAGATTAAAACATCAAATGCTTGAAGATAAAGATAGATTTTTAGCATAAGTCATTAAAAATTGAAGGATATAAGCACATGAATCCTAAGATGTAGTGTTTTAAATTATCTCTTTGATTCAATGTTAAATTTCAAGATTTTATCTTGGCTTTATCTATGGAATCAATACAATTGGTTTTTTTATTATTATTATACAAATGCGAGTTTTAATTTTAATTATGTGATTTCATATGTATAGATTGAGAGATTATATATATAAATATATCAATGTATAGAGATTTAGAGATAGATTTACATGAGATTTTTAGATAAGGTTTGAACTTAATCAAAACTATAGGTTCCATAGAATGTGTTAATATATTCAATTAATATTTTGAGATAAGGAGAACTTATGCTTAATTTATCAAGGGAATAGGAATTACATAATTTAAGAGAGAGTGTAATTAAATTTAGGGAACTTAAGGTCTAAGAAAATGTGGATGATTTGTTGAATTAAGGTTGAGGAATGAACACAAGCATTCCTTAGTGGGGTTAACCATATAGGCCTTATTTAATTGCATCTCAATCTAGTGAAATTACTTTGGAATTTATTAGTTATTATTAATTTTAATTTAGGTAATTATTAAAATCAATCATAAAATTTGAGTAAATTAGAGAGTGAGGAGAAGGAGATTACTAGTTATCTAATACAATCCTCTTGGGATCGACAATCTAAACTCACATTAACTATATTAAAATATGATAGGTGCACTTGCCTATTTGTGATCTTAATATTTTTTGGATTAAGATTTAGGATTAAAGAGCATAAGGAGTGAAGCAATAAAGTGTAAATCATGGCCTAGGTTACATTAGTGATCTAAGGCATGACTTTCCTAAGCAAAGTAGAAATTCTAGCCATGACTCAAGTTGTGATTTAGCCTGCGTTCACCATTATCCCCTTTCTCATGATCGTGACTCTAGTTGTGAGAGCAGCTGCCTAGCTCTTACAAAAGTGACATTTTAGGGGTTTTAAATTTTTTTTGGCATTTTGGAGAGAGACAGCCATTAACTAAGGTGAAAGACATAATTCCAAGCTATTTTTACTAGATTTGGAAGCAATCCAAGGAGGAGAATTAAACTTTATAGTGAAGATTCATAGATTAAAGGATATCTAATAATAGTCAATTAAAAATTCAAGGGTAAAGCTTCATGAGAATGAGTTTTCCATCACCTTATTCTCCTTTGATTGTTGTTGTACATATTTTCATAGTTATGAACTAAATTTCTTTATAATTTAGATAGGATGAATCCTATAAATTATTGTTCAATGTTTGTTCTTTGATTTAATTGTAAAAACCTAGATTTATCTTAGGTTTATTTATGATACTCATTCTATTGGATTGAAGTTTTTGCTAACAATTTCAATTCATTATTTGATTTCATATATTTAGATTTAGAAATCACTTATGTAAATAGTATGAATAAAGATGTTTACATGGGATTTTAAATATAGGCTTAGATAAGATTTCAAGGTTATATTTAAACCTCATAAAGATAAAAATCCATAGGTTGGATTAGTGCATCCTTTTAAGGTTTTAATTTAAAAGAGATTCTAATTAATCAACTAAAGGATATAAATTATACTACTTGAGAAAAATTATAATTTAATTAAGGGAATTTTTATTCCAAGTAAATTGGGTTAAATATTAAAATAAGGTAAAGCATCAAACATGTTAATGTTTTAGGGGGATTCTTAATATAGGTTTAACTCTTATTAATTACATCTTTATCTAGTGAAGTGCTTTAACTTATGATCTTAGTTAGTGGTTTACTTTTAATTAATTTATAATTCATCTAATTAACCATAAAGTTTGTTAGATTAGATAATAAAGCAACATGTAAGACTAGTAGTCGAGATCCATATGGGACTATAATCATAATCACCTTAGTCTACATTGTAAAGTGATATGTGCACTTGCCTAATTGGTCTTAGTACTGTTTTGTTTAAAATCCACATATTTATAAAATTGATCATCATCAAGTTTTTGACGTTGTTGATGTGGATTAGGATATAAGGAAAGCTTTATCTTTATTAGTCTTAACTTTTTTTTCCCTAAATTTTAGTTTATCTTATTTTTTTTCTTTTATTTATTTAAAGCTCTTCTTTTTTTGATTTTATGTGTGGATTTCAGAATTTTAGGTTTAGGTACTCTTTTGCATGACCAGAAGTAGATTTACTGATTTACTTACACTTGATCAAGATATTAAGAGGACTTTATTATGAAATTTAAAGAACAAGAATTTAAGAAATCTTGAAAAATTGGGAGCTCTGCATATAGAATTAAGATACAATAGACAAAGAAGTTTGGTAGAGAATGCAGTTAACCATGGGGGATCTAGTTATGCCTTTAGTTTTAGGTGTAGAATCTATATAAACAGACCAAGGGTAGAGGCAAATAACTTTAAGATTAAGACTTAGATGATACTGATGCTCTAATAGTTTGTGCAGTTCGGTGGTTTTCCAAACAAGGATATAAATGAAGATATTACTAACTTCTTAAAGATCTACAACACTTTTAAACTTAATGGAGTTTTTGAAAATATTGTTCGACTAGGGTTATTCCCATTTACATTAAGAGAAAGAGCCAAGTCTTGTTAAAGTCCAACCTATGAGATCTATCACCACTTGGAACCAATTGACTAAGAAGTTTTTAACTATATATTTCCCTCCATTACAGTTAAGAAAGATTAGAGATAACGTCATCTCCTTTCTTTAGTGGGGCAATGAGACATTATATGATGCTTGGGAGAGATGAAAGGAACTATTGATGAAGTGCCTACACCTTGGTTTCAATTTAGGGACGTTGATATAAATATTCCATGGTTTCTTGAGTTATAAAACCTATTAGTCCCTACGACACCTAAGAAGGAGAGTGAATTAAGGGTTTAAAAAATTCTTCTATGTTATTGACCGTATGTTCACCAAAGTTGCTACTTTGTGAAAGTTTAAACAATTTTTAACTCGATTTCTAATTTACCAAAAACTCAAATAAAATTGCAGAAGCTAAATAAACAAGGTAAAGGCAATATAAATAGTTAAATAAATTTATGAGCAATTGTAAAGACAATATAAACAACTTACAAAATTAAAGGTGTAAATGTACTAGGCTTAAGGATAATCTCTCACAACACTCTTCTTTTTTCTAAGCTTAAGAATAATCTTTCGTAATTTTAATCTCACAAAATATCCTCCTCTCAAAATACACTTCAAGGGTATACCGCACTTGGTCAAAACCAAGTGTTTAGGGGGCTCACAAACCACTGGTGAATCTTGGCGCAAGCTACCAAATAATAAAATACTTAACTAACCTACTATATAGCAGGGAAAGTTAGGGTCAATCCTACAAAGGATTGATTGTGTTTTTTAACTATAACTAATGTTATGCAAAAGAAAAAGAAAATAAACGCCCTTTGATATAAAATAATTAAATTAAAAATAAAGACAACTAATAAAATTGAAGCAAACACAAACAAGAAAGCAAATAAAGAGAAACAAATAACAAGATAAAAAGTTACACAGAAGATATTATCTGAATTTATGCATTACAATTGAGCATCAAAAATATAAATTGTGCTATGCTTAAGATGCTAGCCTATGGACATAAACAAGCTTTTGCATCCGAAGTTCCTTCAATTTTATATGAGTCTTATACGATAGAAAACTTACCTCTAATCATGTGATATCCTAGAACAAATTCTTCAGATTTAATAGTGCGACAGTATTAAGAACTAAGGAATAACTAACTTAGGCCATAATCTCTCAATCTCGAATCCTGTAGCTTAAAGAATCAGAGCTCTAGATTAATTGATTAAGTTTACTTACAAAATCAATTAACCTATCGCTACTTATGAATTTAGCTAATAACAATTATGAATCAAAAGCTACGACTTAGCAATTAAACTAGAAATCACACATAAGATGACTAATCTTGTGAATTAATCCTTAATTCATGGCATTTAATCAGAATTCTAATTCAATCTTAGTATAAATCATAAAACCCATTCAATTCCAATTCCAATATCATAATTATAAGTCATTATCCATCAAACATCTTATAACCTAAGGAAAAAGTAAGCTAAAATACTAAAATTAACAATAATATAAACTAAAATTAATAAGAAAGAAGGTAAAAAGGAAGAAATCATAAATGAAATTAAGAACACAAGATTGAAATTAAAGGAATAACATTATATTAAAAAAAAACCAAAGATTCAACAAGTATTTAACAAAACTTAAACTAAATACATGGAAATATAAATGAAAATAAGAAAACAAAAGTTTAACATAAAGAAACTAAGTAATTTACAACTAAACACAATTTAATCAAGAAATTGAAAGAACCTAAGAAAAACCCTAAAAACTAAGAGAAAACTGAAGGAAAATAAGGTTGCCCTAAATATGGAGCAAAAACTTGTTATTTTGCTCTCAATCCCTCCTTTTAAAGGGCCTCTCTAGGGTTTTATGCATTTGGAGAAGCAAAAGTTGAAGTTGTCCTTTTTTTTTTGTTTCTCGAAAATTCAATAGTAGTTTACTTATCTTCAATGACCCTCTACTTCAACCACCAATTAAGGATATAGGATTCATCCATCAATGGTGGTTGCCTACTCCTTCAATAACACTTGCCTCAACTTGATCCTTTCATCTTATATTTGTGTCCTAAGGTTAAATCTGCATGTAAACTCAAAAGGAACACAAATTAAGCATTTAGACATCAAAATAAGGATGAAATGACATTGAAACAAATATAGAAATACTATAAAATCCAAAATAGGGATGAAATCACATTGAAACACATATAGAAATACTATAAAATCCATCCTTATTAACCACTTAAAAAAGTATGCATAATAAACTCACACAACAAACATAAAATTTAAACCATAACAACTCATAACAACACTTTAATCTCTTGTGTAAATGTTTTTCACATGTCTTAATATATAAAACTTATGTAAAACACCTATTTACAAGCCTCAAGCCTCAAACTAGCTATTTATTACCATTTTTTAGCGTTCTAAAATCATAAATTTATTTTACTATTGAAAATTAGCCATTAATGTATAAAATATAGACTTAAACAATGGTTTTTATGTAATACAATGGTGCTATTTACACCTGTCATTTTACTCTAGAAAATGTATACACAATGTTTAACCCTTCCAAAACTATTGTTATCATTTAAAAACATATAAAAAACTTATCCAAACAAATTCAATCCAATCCAAATTAATTCCTAAGAAATTTATATACTTTATAATACATTCCGAACACTTTTAGACATCACTAGACGCTTCTTAACTCAATTTTATAGAATCATACTCAATCATACAACTTGACACAATCACATTAAATTAATTTACCAATTTTACTTAATCATATCACTTTAATTTTCATCTTATCACATACAACCTGATGCTTAACCATTTTCCAATTTATACAACTTGAAAATCACACAAATTAAGACTTACCACATAAGTCATATCAATTTAACCTAGTTACCAATTCATTCAGTTACCTTTAATAAATTCACAAAAATCATAATAATTTAATCATTCATTCACACCTTAACTTATACAATATCATAGATGCATTCTTCCATTCATCAAGAGGATTTTCACACACAATAATTATATATAATATCTCTTGATTATGCATCCTATATGCAACATACTAAATATGAGTGCAATATATATGATGTGAGCCCTTAGACACTATGGTAAGACCAAGGGTGACTTACATAAAAACTTATAATATAAAACCTATCAATTTCACTACTCTTGCATCTTCCATCAAACATCTTGATCCAATGCTCTTCTTTACATCACTTTGGTCTTTATACACTTCAATACACTTTAACATGCATCTTCATACTAAGGTGGATCTTTCCTCCAAATTCACACCTTTTCTTCAAACCTATCTTAAAATAATAAACTTAAAAAATACAAATACATGTGTAACAACATTTTTTTCATCATTGAAGTAGAGGTGGAACCACCCCTTAGTTCAATAGAACAAAGCAACTAATTGATGTATTCTTAAGAGGCACTAGAAGTTTTAAAACCCTTGAGCAGTTACAAGAGTTGATCGAAAACATTAAGATGAATAATTATCAGCGAGGGAACTTAATGCAGAAACTTAAGTCGAGTGGTATGCATTAATGAGGGAGCTTAAGGCGTAAAACTAAGTTAATTGGTGTGCATGGCGTGGATGTAGTTACATCCTTATAAGCAAAGGTAGATGCTTTGACAAGGAAGATTGAGGGAATGATGGTAGTAACTACGTTAGCTTAAATCCTAAGCTATGATTTTTGTGGAGGTGGACACCTTAGCCATAAGTGCTAAGCACTAACCAATAGGGGATGGATGTTAGAATAGGTGGATTATGTGGGAAATTGGTCCAATAATAACAACATATATAGTAATACATGCAATCGTAAGTGGAGAAACCACTTAAAATATTGATGGAGGGATCAAGGCCAGTAGAGGTAAGGACACTCACTTAGATTCCAACTATAATAGCAACATTCAAGGTCATTAAGCCTTGAAGAACTATTAACAAAATATATTGCTATGTCAATGGCTTAGTTTTAAAATATTGAATCATTAATCCAAAAATTAGAGAACTAGATAGGATAAGCTTGTATCAAAGAGGCCATAAGGGGCTCTATTTGAGTAATATTGAGAAAAATCCTAGGGAGTGTTAGTAATTATTTTGAAAATTGGAAGAGAGCTATTAACTGGGGAGGAAAAGAAGGAGGTTAAGGAAAAAGTTATTGAAGAAAAGAGGAATGAGGTAGAGAGGAAACGGAAGAAAAAAGGAGAGCTGAGGAACCATATCTTACTAGGCTGTTAAAAGATAGACAAGAAGAGTAAGTTTTTAGAACTTTTGAAGAAGCTCCCTATTAATGTGCTCTTATGGAAGCTACATCTTAACATGCTCTTATTAAAGCTAAAAAAGTTAAGGATTTAGGGAGTTTTACTATTTATGTACTATTGGTAGTTTGACTTTTAATAAGACACTCATTGATCTAAGAGCCATCATAAATTTGATGTTATATAACATATTGTAGAAGTTGGGTCTAGAGGAAGCAAAACCAATTAGGATAAGTTATATATTAAAGGATAAATCTATTAAATTTCCTAGGGGAATTATTTAAGATGATTGGGTTAAGGTGGTCAAGTTCATTTTTCCTCTAGATTTTGTAATTTTAGACTTGGAAGACTAAGTTAAGGTTCCTTTAATCCTACGAAGATCATTTTAACAACTATAAAGGCTTTGATTGATGTGCATAAAGGCAAACTAACTCTTAGGGTTGAGGATAAAGAAGCAATCTTTAAAATGTCTGAAACAATAAAACAATCTTCTGATAAGAATGATAATTATTCTTATTTATATATGATTAACACCAAAACTTCTAGTGTTTTGTAGAAAATGATAGCATATGATTCATCAGATTTAGAGCTTCATATAAAGATGAGAAATAATCATCAATAAGTGAAGGAAAAGCCTACCCTTTAATTATAGGAATTTGATGAATGGCACCTTGAAGGTTTAAGAATTTTAGGAGATATAAAGGGAAAATTAAGAAGGGTCATGTTTATAGCATTAAGAATAAGAAAGGATAAACTCCATTGAGTTCGTCCAGCTAATGACAATAAATTAATGCTTTTTGGGTTGTAACCTAACATTATTTTTATCCTTTTAAGTGTTTCTATTTTGAATTTTAACATTTATTTACGTTCCAGGATTGCATTATAGTTTATTTCATTTGATTGTACTTCCATTTTAATTTTTTAATTAGTGTTTTATTTGGAAACTTTATTAATTTAGGTTTCTAAATTGTTTCCATCTATGCATAATTTTATTCGAGGTTATATTTAAGGTTTTAAAGCATATTTTGTTGAAGATTTTTCAAAGTTTTAAAAGTCTATATTGTGTTTCACGTTTAAGGTCATAGTTCATGAATTTAGGCTCAAATTTTCTAAAACAGAATGTGTTTCATGATCCAAGCTGTGATTTTGCTCTTTATAGGCACGAAAGTTTAAGTATTATAATGACTTTCATGGCCTAGGTCATGACCGTGATTTTGGTCCTCATGGGTATGAAAGTTTAAGTGTTTCAGTGACTTTTACTGCCTATGTCACCACTATGACCTAGGTAATGATTTTTGAGCCAATACACACACTCTCTAATGAATTTCATGGTCTAATTCATGGTAATGACTTAGGCCATGAGATGTACAATCCCCTACTTTTACCACTTTCTAACCATATCTCTTCACTTTTCTCTCAATCCTGTCCTAAATCTCTCCATCTCTCTCACCTACCCAGTGACTAACATTTATTTAAATCAATTTCTTTATGCCAAATCAAGGTTTCACACTCAATTTACAAGGTATTAATAAACTTTTGCATCAATTACATATAAATTTAGGGATTTTGATCTAGTTAATGATTGGTTGAGAATTGTAGGTCATAAGTACAATTTTTTTAGGAAATTTGAGTAAACATTGAACGTTTACATTATTTCATGTGGAATATCCCCCATTTTTTGTTGCAATCTCACCTAAGATTGGTTTTGGTTGATTTTTTTATATGGGCATTGGGGTGATGTGAGAATCAAAATTTGTTCTTGCCATGCTTATGCTTTATATATATATACAATACTTGAGTTAATGGCCATTTATTGATGATTTGTGCATATAATAATATCTTATCACTACTAAACACTACATAGAAAATCATATTAATCGAAGTTTTGGCAATATCATTCATTTATAATGTTTAAAACGATGAAATTGTTTCACGTTGCATATTGAACTCTATATAGACTGCGTATATCTCCTAGGTTTAGGATTTCTACTTTTATCTATTCATAATGTTCGCTTGTGTGTTAATTATGATTTATAGGCACCATATTATTGTCTATTTTGTTCAATTGATGTATTTGGAATGTATCCTTATTCTTTGTGCTAGGTGAGTTAGATGGCCCTTAAGCCCTAAACATACATGTTAATGGCCAACATTTCATGTCATGTTATTTTATTTAATGATTTTTTTATAATTCAATTATAGTGTTTAGGAATAATTACATGGTTTATAATATGGGTGTTTTAGGCATATAAATATGTATACTTACACTTGGTTTAATTTTCTTTGAAAAAAAATGGCAAAGTCTAATTTTCTTTGTAAAAAAAAATGCCAAGAGTAAAGAAAATTACCCACAAAGAGCACTTATTTGAGGCATTCACATTAATAATTGGGAAGTCTATAGACTCACCCACTCTAGCCATCAGAAACTTGAGTCATTTAGATAAGAACATTACTCTTAAGGAACTGAAAATAGAACCTCGATAGATATTTGATGTTTGAGGACTTGAAGGTATTAGGAGTGGCTAATAATGTTGGAAATTATTTGAAGTCCCAAGGATGGGAGATGCTTACGAGTATTAGAGGGATAAGATATTTTAATTTACTGATGAGTTTCTAGCATCGTTTAATTTTAAGAAGTATTTTTTGAATTTCAATGATGATGATGTAGTTAAGTTTCGATTAGGTGGTTGTAGTGTGGTCTTCCTAATCTAATTTTTCAACTTAATCTCAAATTAAATTTACAACAAACCTATAGGTAAGTATACCTATCATAAGAAATATAATGGATCAAAGTTAAATTCAAAGTATCGTCCCACAAGGATTTAATTGTAACTAATAGGTCACTTAGATTACAATTATTTAGAGAACTTAGATTGATTGATTAAATTAAAATTACTAAAATAAACTAAAAACTTCTAATTAATGCAAAATAATAAAAATTACTTATGATAATTACCAAATGCAAACGTATAGCTACGGGTTAGTTTTGGTGATTTAGTTAAAACTGATTGTAATGCCTATTCTAGGTATCTTCATGAATTCAAGACAAAGCTATAGTTAAGTTTATTTCCTATATTTTTTGGTCCTATTTTGAATTTAAGTCATATAAAGAACTTTGGTGACAAGCCTGGCACTCAAGAAGTTTAACCCTAATATCCCTTAGTTCAGACTTAAGACCCTTACAATTATCTAAAGTTTGGTCATTCACTGATTTAAACTATATTATTTATTGACTTTTCCAATGCTTATGGTAGCTTTCTTGGATCTTTAGTTATTTATGAATTTTATATTCTAAGTGGATAACTCATTATAGATGATTAAGCACTCAAATAAACAAATATTAGCATCCAATTCAAGTAAAATAACTCAATTAAAACATCTTCTAGCCTAGCTCTAACTATTAAACAATTTAGTTGCATATTGTTTAACAACAGGAGGTTTACCTTATTTTGACGATGACAAAACATTGTTTAGGCTAATATTTTATTATGTCTTAAGTGTGTAAAAGATAGGTGTTTAAGATGAAGTATAGAAGAACTTGGATATATAGTCTTAGAATTAAGAAAGAGCTAATGGCGAATTGATTGAGGCTCAAGCTTTAGAATATCGATATAGTATTTATATCGGTTAATGTTTGTAATTTTTATTGTAAATTTTACTTAGTTCATTTTAGTTTTTTGATGAGGCTCATTCATGCATAACATATATATAATTTAGAATATGCATATAAGTTGTATAATTAAGAGAGATTGTGTGTGAAATGTCTTTAATAATCCTCTTGATAAGCTAACAATGTTTTTTTGGGAAGGTTTTGGATGTGTTTGTAAGTTAAGGAAGTATTTATAACATTGGAATTGATTTATGATTGCTTAAAATTACTTTGGATAAATTTATATGTGTTTTTGGGAGATCAACAGTGGTTCTATAGGAGTAAAATGACACCATCGTTAACCTATGTTAAAGTCTCAGATTTAGCTATCAATGACTGTGCACAGTACTATTAATGAAACTGTTAATTTTTGAATAAATTGCTATTGAAGGGCATAAATCATGTTACAATGGCTATTTTACAATGGTAACATATTTTTAATGCTATGAATTGTTCTAGATAAATATGCAACATATAATTTAACATTTTAGGGCTATAAATAGGTTATTTTTCATTATTTTTCATTATTTGAGAGTTAAGAAATCAATCATTCAAGTGTTTTAATTGTTAACAAATGTTTTCGATATAGGTTTTATTTGAGGATTTAAGCTAGTATTTTTAACTATTTTGAGCATGTTTTTGCATTCATCAAAAACTTTTTTAGCCTTTAAATACAACAATTTGTTCTTGAGTGAAATTCTTTCAAGTATGTATTTGAGAGATAGAACACTTGTAAGGAAAAGGTTATCCTTAAGCCTTTGAAAAAGGATTAAAAAGTTTATCCTTACGCCTAGAAAATAGATTGTATTTCTAATGTTATTTTTTGATTATAGTGCAAAATCTTAACAAGATTTTTTTAGAGACTAGACATAGAAGAAAGGGGATCTCTCTAAACTAGTATAAATCTTTTTGTCTTCTTTTTCCCTTAACTCCTTACTTTTATGTTTTTATTTAATAAGTTAAAATTTTAAGTTATCAATTGTGTTTCTTGTTTTGCAAAAATTAGTGTATATGTTGTTACTGAATATACAATTTATTTATTTTTGAAATTGTGTATATTGAATTGATTTTATCTATGGCATTTATTGTTACCTATTTTTGCAACCAGTTTTTGCAACCTAGGTATACTTAGGATTTCTTCATTGTCAAAATTTTAAAAAACCTAATTCACCTTTCTCATAGGTTCCATTTAGGATTAACAATTGGTATCAGAATATAGGTTTCATGTGGGTGAATATCTAACAAATTTGTTAGAGAAGTTTATATGACACACATGCCGAACACTTTTGCCTAGTTTGAAAGGAAAAAATACATACAGATCACGCTTCTTTAATGGAAACAATTACCTATATTGGAAGACTAGGATGAGTGTTGTTCGTTGGTTGAGTGATTAAAAATTGGGCATTCTTTAAACCGATTTTACTTTAAAAACCAAAATAAGATTGATTGAAAACCAACGTGACGAAAGGCAAGTGCACCTATCGAACAAGTAATAAAGTGGAGTAATTTTAAGACTCCGAAT
>JAOXYD010200955.1:0-22085 GCA_028565735.1 Pinacopodium congolense
ATTGGTTAAGACCGAGTGAGCGCGAGACTCGAGGGTTTAGTAGTAAGAGTAGCGTTTCGGTATTCCTCCCAGGGGGTATTGGGGCGTTACAATATTTCTTCACTACTAAAATAATCTTGTTCCTAGGTAAACTAGTTCCTTCATTCTCATTCCATCTATATATTGAAATCTGTGGAATTTTCACAAAAAATGGAAAAAGTGTAAAAATAAGAAATGCATTCTTAAAAGAAAATTGTTAATCAAAAGTGACACACATGTGCTTCCTCTCCACACTTATACAACAATTTTTTTTATATTGACTGGAAAATATAAAACAACTTAAGAAACTTAAAAAAATATGCAAGACACAAATAAAAGGAAATGAAGAGTAAGAATATCTTATAGGTAACTTGGCAGTGAAGATATAGATGAGGGCACCTGGACATTCTAAGATTGAAAAAAATGAGAAGCCTTTTATTGGTGTAACATGTTGTTTAAGAACATGCTTGATTTAGGTCTCCATTGGGTTTATCCCAAGCTCTATCTTCCTATTGCTTTCTTCCACCCTTTTAGGTGTTAACTTTCATAGCATTAAGAACATGTTTCTACCCTTGTACTTGTTATTCATTCAAGCTATCTTCTTTTTCTTCTAATGGTGCTTGGGAGGATGATGCTTGAGAGATGGATACACCTTTGCCTTTCTTATTCTTGAGAGACGTTCTAGATTGCGGACTTCAGAACTCCATGTTATAAGTGATCCAAAATTTTTGATCTACATAAATGTTGCTGATCAAAATAATTAAGGTCAAGAACACGTATACCATCTAGATTCACATTATAATGCATAGCAAGAGTAGTATCAAGAAGCTCCATGCCAAACAAAGATCTTTGTTTTGTGGCTATGCTAACAATGGATTGAAAAATCATATAAGGTGTATTAAGTTTAAGTTTATGATCCATACAACAAAGGAAAAATAATTCTTTTGCAAAACACTTGTTACTTTCCATTTTATTGAAAATAGTTAAGCACATAAACTTATGTAGTAGTAATTGTTCAAGGCTCTAAATCAATGTTTTTAGTGCATGCCTAGAATTGAACATTGCCTTACCAGTAAATTTCTTCCAATACTTGTTCACAACAAATTCATCATTGCTATCAAGTAACTTAGTGTTATACAATTCAAACATAAAATGAATCATGCCACAATCTAACTTATAAACATGACCTTTAGACAAAACCAAAATGTATCAATTTTTGGATTACTATATTGGATAATGGTGAAAGATTCCAAATTAAAATTTGGATATATCATAAAGTCACAATGAATAAAGGTACTCTAACAAATCATTGTAGCCAAGTTATCAACATTTTCCTTTAACCCTTGATGATACAATAGTGCAAAATTGAAGCATCTAGTAAGAAGTTCCTAAATCTAAGTTTAGGGAATTTATCACCTAATCATCTAATAGGACGTAACATCTTAATTTTAAGTTCAATTCAAGGAATCTATTATCTTCTTCTTTTTAAAAATGAGTAAGAAGCCTGAAAACTTTTTCGCTATATTGTGTAAACATTCCCTAAAGACTTGTTTATTTATCTTATCAATTAGTCTAAGTGTTTTTTATGTATTTAAACCCATAAAAATAATAAGAGAGAAAGTAAAAAATGAATGTAGAGAGAGAAGGGATGAGAAGAGTGAAAAAACTTATGATTCATGCATGGGAAGTGTGAGAGGTGATGAAATCCAAGGAATAATGATAGAAAACTTGAAGAATCACAAATTTTAAAGGGAACGTTAAAGGATTTTGAGAGATTTGGGGGTAGGGGGCTTGTATAAGGGAGTGGGAGGTTAAAAGAATTAAAAAAGATTAAATAAACTAGGCTTTAGAGGGATGCTATCAGGCATTCCCACAATAGGGTGAATTCTACCTCGAAACCTACTACCACAATTGTGACTTTTAGTTGCAAGCTTTTGCCTTCATCTTCTCTTCATTTGGCCCTCCTCCAAATCATGAATCAACAGCCAACCTTTAAGCAACCTTTAAGCACATAATTGATCTCTTAAAAATCAAGAGATTTAAGGGAAAAACAACTAAAAAATTCAAAAGTAATTGTATGCACAAACATGCATGACTTAACAAAGACAAGTAAACTAAAATGAAAATATGCTAAGTTAAGGTCATTAGGTGGACCATCACTAATTCAATCCTGGATGAGTAAGGGAAAGGAAGGAAATCACTTCCCCTTCTTGTGAGATTGTCCATCTACTGTATGGCTTACCCCTATGCCCATTAATTTTGAAAGTTTCACCTCTATCATTCTATAATTCTAAGGCTCCATGGCTGAGCACTTAAATAACTTTGAATGGGAGGCTCCATCTTGATTTGAGCTTTGGGAGAAAAAACTGAAGCACTATATTGAATAATAACACCAAGTCCCTACTCTTACAGTTCTTCTTCTTGATGTGGGCATCATGACACTTCTTTAACCTTTCCTTATATAACCTGGAGTTCTCATAAGCATTGAACCTAAGCTCTATCAATTCATTATGTTACCACAACCTCTTCTCGAAGGCCAACTTCCAATTAAAATCCATCTTTCTAATTGCCCAATAAGCCCTATGCTCTAACCCTAAAGGTAACTGGCAAGCCTTGCCATACATAGGTGTAAAAGGAGTCATTCCTATAAATATTTTGAAAGTGACCCGTTATGCCAACAATATACCATCCAAATCCATTGCCTAATCTTTCTTTGAGTTACTAACTACTTTCTTAAAAACTCTTTTTAATTCTCCATTTATCACCTCTACTTGGCCATTTGTTTGATGGTGTTAGGGTGTAACTACTCTATGATGAACTCCATATCTACTTAAAAGTGTATAGAATGGTTTCTTACAAAAATGAGTTCGTCCATCACTTATAATGGCTTTATGCACGCTAAACCTATTAAATATCTTCTTAAGGAATCTTTGTACTACCTTACAATCATTTGTTGTAGTAGTTATTACATCAATCCATCTTGAAATGTAATCAACATCCATTAAGATATAGAAGTTACTTATAGAGGATGGGAAAGGTCCCATGAAATCCAAGACTTACATATCGAACACTTTAACCTTCAAGATATTGAAAAGTAGCATCTCATCTCTTTTTCAAATGAATCCTACTCTTTGGCACTTATCACAGAGTAGTACTTACTTTTTATCATCCTTGAACAAACTTGGCCTATACAATCTGCATTTCAATATAAGAGCTACTACCTTGTTCGTTATACAATATCCTACATAGAGTGAGCTACGACATTACGTAAAAAATTCAAGCATTTCCTCTTCAAGAACACACCTGCAAATCAAAACATTAGCATATATTTTATATGACATAGTTTCATTCCATAAATGATGACTGCATAAATTTTTGCTTGGATATGTTAGAATGAATAATACCACATGTGAAATAGTTTCCAATATCAGGAAACTAAGGAATAAAGGGGTTGTTTACCATCATTAAAGCATCATCGTGTTCATTGATCTCTTATAATTATTGCATTTCCCTTCATTGAAGGGGGTATAATGGCATCACCATAATGTTCTCTGCTCCTTTCATGTTCCTTATCTCACTGTCAAACTTTGGAAGCAAAATTAGTCATTGGATGAATCTTGGCTTGGCATCTTTCTGAGCAAAAATTTATCATAAGCAAATACCATAACAAGAAACTTCTTTTTGGTTGTGGTGTAATTTAATGATGCTATTGTAAAGGTCTTGCTTATATAATTGAATGGCTTGCACACTTCAATTATGATCCTTCCATGCCAAGGTCATTTATTTCCTTGGTCTGAGCACACATCTGATGGCTTTATTGATAACATTACATATAATCACAAAGGGCAACTACTAATTCAGTGTGTTAAGATTGATGCAAAGGTAAAGGTCTTCTTAACCTATGAAATGCATATAAACAATTAGCATCAGAACCAAAATCCTCATCTTTAATTAACAAATTGTTTTAGGGTTTATCAATGAGAGAAAAAACCATGATGAACTCTCAATAGAAACCATGACCAAAGAATGCTCCAATGCCCTTGATGTTTGTAGGTGTTGGGAGCATTTTAATAACCTCTGTATTGGCTTGATCCTTTTCAATCCCTTTTCATCAGATCTTGTGTCCCATGATGACTCCTTCATGGACCTTGAAGTGGCACTTCTTCCAATTCAATACTAAATGTGTCTCTTCACATCGTTGTATAACTCTATCCAAAATTTTCTAATGGAGAAACAAATGATCCCAAAAAATTTAAATATCATCCATAATACCTCTATAATGTCCTCAATCATGTCTGCAAAGATGGCCATCGTGCACCTTTAGAAGGTGACAAATGCAATATAAAGAGTAAAGGGCATCATCCGATATGCTAATGTTCCATAAGGGAAAGTAAAGGTTTTCTTGTCTAGGTCTTCCAGATAGATGAACACTTGGTTATACCGAAATAGTGATCAAGGAAGCAATAAAATGTATAACCAACTAATCTGTTAATCATGTGATCCACAAAGGGCAATGAGAATTGATCTTTCTTGGTGATAAAATTAAGCTTCCTATAATCGATGCATAATCTCCAACCAATTGTTAATCGAATGGAAATCTTCTCACCTTTCTTAATTTCTATCAACATCATTCCTCTCTTCTTAGGCACCTATTGCATCAGGCTTACCCACTTACTATCCAAAATAAGATAAATTATGCCTGCATCCAAAAGCTTCACCACAACCTCTTGGATGTCCATATTTAATGTCCTTTGCCTTCCATTAATCTCTTGCATCCCTCATCAATATTGATCCTATGCATCACCATAATCGGGCTAATACGTCTAATATCTGAAATTTACAAACCCATGGCCCTCATTTTCCTTTTGGTAGTGTCCACTACTTTCTTCTCTTATTCCAAGCCATGTTGGTTCGATATGATAATGGGCAATATGTTATCCTTACATAGAAACCTGTATCTAATATGGGAAGGTAAGTTTTTAAACTCCTAGGAAATTAGGTTCATAATGGAGGGTGGTGTGGATGCTTCAGTTCTCTCTAAGATTTCTTTATTTAGCTCCTCAAGCAGCTCCTCTTGTTTTAAGCTCTGATCTCCTTATAATTCCATCACTTCCTTAACTTGCTCTCCTACCATCTTCATGCACTCATTAATAATATCAATCCTCATACAAGCATTAACTTCTACTAGATTCTTCAAGGGCTTAGTCATGGTAAATTCCACTTGTTCATCGCGAATCCTTAGCACTAGCTTCTCCCATGTACATCCACTAGTGCTCTTTCAATATTCATAAAAGTTTTCTCGAACTCAAAGTGAAGTTTCTATCTTCTTTAAAGTCAAGCACAACAAATTCAATCGCAATTATAAACATATCTACTTTTAACAACACATATTCATCCACTCGAAACTACTTCCCGATGCATTGATCTGCCAATTGAATAAATATTGAGGTCAAATTCACATCTCCTAGCTATAGTTTCCTAAAAGTAGGTAAAGGTATCAAATTAATGTTTGCTCCTAGATAACATAAGCATTTTGAAAATTCCAAGTTATCAATAGCACAAGGTATATTGAAACTTTGTAGGTCTTGCAACTT
This sequence comes from Pinacopodium congolense, assembly GCA_028565735.1. Lineage (NCBI taxonomy): Eukaryota > Viridiplantae > Streptophyta > Magnoliopsida > Malpighiales > Erythroxylaceae > Pinacopodium > Pinacopodium congolense. The sequence goes on from JAOXYD010200955.1 coordinate 5,613, forward strand.
GAATGGCATATGGCTAGTGAGGACTGAACTACAACTTTTAGTGAGGGCCATCGTTTATTTATCTTCTTTAGTGGGCTTATTGTTCAGGACGTCTTACAAAAACTTAGCATGCTTACGCATATTCTCCAATTTCACAAATTTCAAGTTAATTTATAGCTTCTTCAACTTCTAAAAAAACATGGCAACTTATGCATCCACTTGATTCTTCTTGAGTTATTATTGATAAGTAATCTTTGGCTTATACACATAAGGCTACTCATCCTCCTTCTCTTCTTCTCTTGTTTAGCTCTCGTCCTTTATGTTTTTGGGCTATGTGTTGTTCAAAAGGCTCCCTACACTTCTTGATAATAGGGCATTGGCGAGTAATCCCACATACACTTCGAAATACGGATAGAAGATGGATGATTCCATCCTTTTTTAGCCTTCTTCTAAATTTTTGAACTTCATTTCTATCTTCTTTTAACTTAGGAACTTGGTACCCAAAACATCCATTGCTAGGCTATAAGTTTATTATATTTTCATATAAATTTGATTATGATTTAAGTTTAATTTTCTCTAAATTGATGTTTAAATGTTTAATTTTACTCTTGATTTACGTAAATTATAGATCTTGAAAGAAGATAAATCCTAGGAAAATCTGTGAAAAATTTAGAAAACTTGAGTAAAATGATGGATTAACTGAGCCACCATTTAACTATAAAGAATTGTCATTTTTCGTAATATGGGGACTTAAACAATGGGATTAAAAAAATGCCTTTTAACTCCTTTTGAAGCATTCTCTAAATACTTGTTGAACTCTTTCCAACTACCTCTTGCTCCTCCTAATTGATTGTAACTTGGCTCACATGCTTCCAACTTGCATATGACATATAAAATGAAGCTTCAATGACCAAATTCGCACAACATGAACACAAAATTAGGCCAAGAAATCAGTTTTATCTTAGGTTTTCTTTTCTTTCTCTAGGAAAGGTTTTTTTTTTGTTTATTATTGCTTTCTAACCTTTTTAGTTGGTATTTTCAAGATGTTTTAAGGATTTTAAGAAGTTTATACATGTGATTAGAAGTTATATAATATTTTGGATCTTCATTTAATATTTTCTATATTATTATTTTCTGTGTTTGTTTTGTGTTTAATTTGTATGATGAAACATCTTTTGGCACATAGCCTTAGTCACTAAAAAGATGTGGAGGCAATATGCTCATTTGTAAAATCGTCAATGATATGAGCTAAAAGAAGTTATGAGTTGGGAAGTAGTTAGGGATACCATGATGCATAATATCATGAATCATATACCTTTGATTACTAACTTACCCGGATTATTCTTGAAAAAATCTATCTCATTTTAAACCATCTTTTTCTCCTTGTCAATTATCCCGTTTCCAATATCATTGTGAGTAACACACTAGGCAATCCAATGAACCTTCTTTAGATCGTGAAGCTATAATTACAAAATTAATTGAATGAATGATTTAATGAGGTAGCTTAAGGTAAATGCAATCACTTTTAAAAGAAATTAGGATTAGGGAAAAGGTTAATCTTAAAATGTATTTAAATTCCTAAATGGATAAGTTAGAAGGAAAAATTAAAGAATTTTCTCTGTTCCAATTACATGAAACCTCTACAATACAATGAAGTGAGTAAAATAGTTTTGATATGCGTAGTAGAGAACAAGAGCTTTCAAATCCATTTGCTTTTAATGATGATAATGATTTTTTGTTGCATTCATACCAATCAAGCTCTTTAAAATGATTATATGTTAGATGAAGAAATGGATAAGTCTTTGGTTCACTCAGTTGATGTAAAGGAAAAATATATGAGTAAACTAGAAAGTCAATACTTAAAAGCCATTAACTTTTAGCAAAATGATATGAGTCGTATTAACGACAAAAGTGGAGATGAAGAAAAGCTTATAGACGAATCAAAGGAGTTTCATGAGGAAGTCAATGATATGGTTGATAAAAGTGAGAAATTGATGGAAAATATGGTACCACTTAAAAGCATTGATTTTATAAGTGTGCTTATTTTTGATCTTAGGTCGAGACTAGTCATTCTTACATTTTTACCTTGGTACTTTGTCAACTTTAAGAGACATGACTCATTTCTTTTAAAGGTTGGGATTTTTTTATGTTTTTTAATACCTCATTAAAGGTGTAAGAACCCTTTTTAAGTTTCCTATTTTATGCTCTTTGATTTATTTGAATTATGTTTATATTAGTGGAGTATGGATGCTATTTATTTGGTTTTGGTGCTTTGATATTCTTTCTATGGATTCTCAGGTTCTATATTAAGTCTTTCACATAATTCGATGGAGCAAGTTTCAAATTTCACCATAAAGGATGTTCAAGAAATCATATCTTTTTATCCTCTTTTCCCCACCTTATTGTGCAATATTATTATTTTTATGAATGTTGTAGACAATGTTCAATTTAAATGTGGGGGAGGGATAGTATGACTTGGGTTGTTATCATGCTTATGCTAATCTTGTCCTAAATCATGCCAATTTATCATTCTTTTCAAAACAATCAATAATTTGTATTATTTTTTCACTTTTAATGCGTTTTTATTACACACATACTATTCCCTTTATAGATATTATATGATTGAATAGGAATATTGAAGATTAAATGGCTTTAAGTTGTTTCATGTTTTGGATCATGATATCTTATGATCATTATGAGATTCCAAGCTCTAGAATGCATAGTTGTAAGGAAAAATGAGTTATGTCTTAAACTATATCATCATATAGTTTAAAATTAGTTAATTAAAAATTATATGAAAAATGAAGAAATGAAAAATTTAGCAAGTTTCATTCACTCCGCTAGCTTAGAACCAATTGGTTAAAGATAAAGGCTGGTACTACTAGCCAGTTAATATAATGTGATTTAGTTAATTAACAAGGAGTATTCAAAAAAAATATTTACCTTTAGGTAAAAAGATTGGGTGACTTCTCAACTAAGCTTCAAAATGCTCCCATTTTTTATGCTTATGTTTAGCTTTAAATGACTAAAGTATGTTTGGTTGTTTGAAAGATGAAAAATATTGTTTTAGCACTATTCCTTTTGCATATGGAATTTGATGTGTGATTTAGGTTGAATTTCTTGAAATATGGAGTAATTTAGTTTTTGACTTGTGATGCTTAATTTGTTTTACAAGATGTTGTTAGTTTATTATGCTTGAAAACATAAGGAAATCCTTTCAATGATGGTGTTGATATGTAAGACAAGCTTTCCTATGCTTATATGCTATTTTAACTTTGATGATTAATTGATTTGCTTGAGGAAAAGAAAATGTCTAAGTGTAGGAGCGTTGTTAGGCTATGAGATTATTGCATTTTCATGTAAATTTGATTATAATTTAAGGTACATTTGCTCAAAATTGATGTTACAATGTTTAATTATCCTCTAGATTTATGTACATTGCAGATTGAAGCTTAACAGCGGAGAAAAGCCAGGAAAATCTATTGAAAAAAAGGATTAAAACATTGGGTGAACTGAAATGCCACCTAACTATGCAGAAACGTCATTTTCCTTAATCTGGCGACTCAGACAGTGGGATTAAAGTGACGCCATTTAACTCTTTTTCAAGCATCGTTTCAGTACCTCTCAAGCTATTTCTAGCTGGCTCCTCCCAATTGGTTGCAACTTGCTCCACTTTCTTCTAACTTGTAGTTGAAATATAAATCAAGCTTTTGAGACCAAATTCACATAAAATTAACATAGAATTAGGTAGAGAAATCACTTTTATCTTAGGTTGTCTTTTCCTTCACTACGTTAAGTTTTTCTTTCCTTTTATTCTTCCTTTCCAGACTTTATAGTTGGTATTCTTAGATTTTTTTTAAGGATTCCAAGGAGTTTATATATATCATTGGAAGATATCTATCATTTTGGATCTTTATTTGGTGCTTTCTAAACAATTAATCACTTATATGTTACTCCTTTGTTCATATATATGCATGAACATGCTATTTATGATTGAATCTAATTTTTCATTATTTTGAGTTTTTAATGCTTATCTTGAATTCGTCACTTAAGATAGGATGAAAGATGATTAAAGATTTGAGAAATCTATTTTTATCATTAAAAAAATTAGTAAAAAACATGATTGAATGGTAAAACTTTTGCTACTCAAGAGGGTACTACTATAAGAATATGGATTTTAGGATTAAAATTTCTTAAAATTGTAGAAGGTTTGCAAAATGAACTCCTTTGGTAGGTTTTCATATGGATAGTTCCTTTCTAGCTCCTTAAATCTTTCCTATGCTTCATACAGTGACTCTCGATCACCTTGTTGGAAGTTTTCACTCTCCTTGATGATCCATATGGTCTTTTTCCATGGGAAGTACTTGGCGAAGAATGCTTGTGCAAGTTTCTTACAAGTAGTGATGTTCTCTAGGTTCAAAGAATTCAACCATGCCTTGGCTTCATCCCTTAAGGTGAATGGAAATAGTTGCATCTTAGCCATCACTTCTAATAGCTCGTTAAATCAAAATCCACCAAAAATCTCTAAGAAGTTCGCAAAATGAGAATTAGGATCTTAAAATTGAACACTAATTTGAAACATGTTGAGTTGAGCCAACTTTATCTCAAAATTTCTTGTTTCAATTACAGGACTTATCATGCCTTCTTAGTTTGCATTAATATTAGTCCTCATGAAATTGATAAGTTTCCTTTTATCCCCTCCTTTCTTTCCTTCTTCTGCCATAGTTCTTTTATTGTTCTTTGGTGTTTTGCTTATTGTAACTTCTTTTCTTATCTATAAATGTTTAAATTCTCTTAGTCAATTAGCTCACACTACCTTTTTATGCTCCTTGGGTTCATCCACTTGAAAATTCAAATGGAAATGTATCAAACTCCTTCAATCAAAACCACTCAAACCGAACACGATGCTAAAATGACCAATACCCTACAAAGGTGCCAAAAACCTGTTGATCGTTTTACAAACTAATAACTTATTTTTGTGTTATACTACAAGTGAATAGGTTGTAAACTTGTAGTATATTGGATATCGTGCCATAAAGATTAGGTTTAGTCACCTAAAAATATAAGTTATATTTTGTTTAATGCACAATTTCAAATAATAATTACTGAAAAATAAACTAAAATTAAACAAACTAACAAAAAATAATCAAAAGAGCAATGTGCAGGAACATGGGAATTCAAGATTAAAAATTAGGAATCACTTTTATCCATATTTGGTTTCCCTAATATATTATTGATTTTATTATATTTGAACCATGATATCCTAATGTTTTAGACACTCTCTCTCAAGATGTAATTAATCCTATGGGAAATTAATTAATTGATCAAGATGCCTCACTAATCAATTAATAAACTAGATATTTTTAGATATATTGGGTTCTAATTCTCAATGTACAACCTAACAGAAATTACCTGGCTTAATTTCACATTTAATTGCAAGGTATATATATAATAAATATCACATTCATTCATTCATTAAAACAATAAATAAGAGTTTCACAAAATATATCAAAAATTAATTCTTGAAAGATGTTTTAACCACTCATGATGTTAATCAATGCTTTAACTAACTATTATCCTTACAAAAAGATAACAAAAGAGAAGAAGAAATAGAACTAGTTGAAGGTGCCACTCTTCTCTTTACTCCTTGATGCTAAAATTTATTCTAGTAGAGATGTTCTTGAAGAAAGTGGATGTTTTATCTTCATTTCTCCCTTAAAAAGCCTTTAACACCTACTTTTGGCCTCTTAAGGAGAGTTCCCAATCATTCAATGATGGCTCTTAGGGTTTATCCCTTAAATATGTCAAGATAACTCAAAATAGTCCAAAGCACTTATCCTAGATGGCATTCCATCCAACACTCCTACGATTATGGGAATTTCTTCTCCTTTACATGATTATTCTTCTCCTCTCTTGTTCTTAGTTCAATTCTAAACACAAAAATACTAACAACCTATAAAAATAGGGTTCAAATCTTACTCATTATCATCACTAAAGACTTAGAAAACATAACAAAAAACACTAACATCAAAAGATAATGAAACTACTAAGCTCTAAACACAACATTTCTATCCGAAGTATGCAAAACCATAAACTAAATAACTAGGAAACCACATATTAAATACTCGAGGAGCATACTAATACATACTTTAAACCGATGAAGAAATTAAATACTAATGCTCCCTTGTTTAATTCCCTTGTAAAGGAGCCAAAGAATATGAAGTTCATACGTGGTGTGATTTTTACAAAAAAAAAAAAAATGTCATAAAGGATGATCAAAAGGGAGGAGTGTGCTACTATAATTGTTAGAAATGACCAGAAAAGCTAAAGGACCTAAAAAATTTCTTAATCCATTACATAATTATTAGCTTACATTTGCATGGTGCATAAACCAATGTTAGTAATGGTATAAATCATATGTTAGATAAATTATTTCATAAGTTGAGTCCAAAGATTACAAAACTTATGAGGACCACTCTGTTAAGTATCTTAGGGGCATTGTAAAGGTTGTTTGGGTGATTTTTGATTTTATAATCATAGATATGGAGAATAAGGATGAGATTCCTTTAATTTTGGGTTAGCCTTTTCTTAGAACCTTTAAACTATTTATTAATGTTTTAAAGTAGAAAATGAGGGTTAAAATTGTGGAAGAATCAATAATTTTCTCTAATTCTACAACTATCAAGTCATTGTTGAAAAATAAGCAGCGTTCTCCTCTTTTGGTAATGTTATTGATGACACTTTTAGTGTTTAGCAAGGGATTCCAAAACGTGAACCTCCATAATCAATTTTTTAATGTTACTGAGCCTTGAGCACTATAAAGGGGAGTTAAGTCCAACTGTTACTATTAGGGAGCAAGATGAGTGGAGTGTGAAAGATAAAAAGGGTCTAAATAGCTCCAAAGGAAAAGCTAAGAAAAATAAAAACAATCGAAATAAGAAATTTGATAAAGGATAAGGGAAAAGAGGTTGTTAAGAAGGTGACGTTAAACAAGACTTATTGTGATGAAACTTAATGATTATGTTATTGTTTTTGGTATTTTTTCGGTCTTCCCATTGTTATTTAGAAAGTTTTTCATATAGGTGACATTCTTACATGATGGACTTGGTTACATTTTAATATGTTTTTAAGTATTTTTAATTTGAATTTTGCTTCGTCCTTAGGTGTCAGTAATCTGAAAGTGATTATCTTAACATGAAGATTAAACTAAAAGTGAATCAGAACACAATTAAGGGAAAACAATATAAGTGAATTATCATGAAATGACAGCCTAGGACATGCTTGTGGCTTCTAATTTGCTCAAGGGAAGGTCTGGTGGTGTGTCTTGAAACATATCCACCTAGCCCCTCCTTCATCTCTTTTTCACTCTTCTTCACCCTTACTTCAATTATTTCATCTATTTCCACTCTCATAACTTAAATCAACCTTCCAAGTCCAATTTTTATGAATTAATCTAGTAGTCCTACACAAAATCAATAAGCTATAAGCCTTATATTCTTCTAAAAACTTGTAATTTTCATATGTTTTATGTTTTTATGATTTATGAATGAAAAAGCTATCCTTGCTTTGTTTGGTTTAATTTTTTATCATCTTTTGGTTTCATTATTGATGTAGGATGCTCTAGAATTTGGATCCATATTTATTGAACTTTAACTGTCTGCTTATGTGCTGATTTGAGAGGATTTTCTAATGAGGGTAAGTGTGTTATGGATTTTAGAACAACATTCACACCCAATTGTGTCTTTAATGTTTTGTTAAACTCATTGTTATTTTTTAGGGATTAAGCCACTTACCAAATGGTACCTATTAAGCATGCTAGTGAGCTCTCATCATCAGCTACCAAATAATAAAATACCTAACTAACCTAACTAAGTAGCTAGAGCAAGTCAGAGTCGATCCCACAGGTAGCTAGGGTATGCTAAATCTATTTCTAATGTTGCACAAAAAGGAAAGAAAATAAAAACAAACCCTAGAATTGAACAACATTAAAACTAAATACTAAAGATAATTAATTAAACAGAATCAAACAAAAAAATAACAAATACAAAAAGTCTAGTAGAAGATAAATCATGAATTCTAGACTGATAATTGATCCTCGAAATAGATAAGTTGTGATTGGTGTAAAATGCTAGCTTATAGGTTCAAACAAGCTCTCAAACCCTTAGTTCTTCCAACTTTTGATAGGTCCTATACGATAGAAAACCTACCCCTAACCCCGAGGTAACCTAAAATAAGCTCTCCAAATTTAACAACGCAGCAGCTTTAACATACTAGGGAACAACTAACGTAAGCCATAGTCACACAAGCTTGGATTATGTAACTTAAAGAATTGGAATCCTAGATTAATTAGGTAAGTTTATCTATAAACCCGCTTAACCTATTGCCAATTATGAAAATCGCCAAGGATAATTACGTATCACATGGCTCAATCCTAGCAATTTGAACTAAGAATTACACCTAGTGTAGTTAATCCTAAGCATTAATCCCTAATTCATGACATTTATTCAGAATCCCAATTCAATCCTAACCTAAATCACAAAATCCATTCAATTCCTAATCAATTCTCACAATTATTCATCTAAAATTCTATAATTAACTTCCAACCCAAGACTAAACTAGCTAAACATTACTAACATAATTAAAACAATAATTAAACAAAATAATAACATAATAAAATAAATAAAATGAAGGCTGGAAAATTAAAAACACAAAACGAAAAACAGAATTCAACATCTAATCTAACACAAATTTAAGCTAATTAGCAACTAATCACACCTAAATTCAAAAGAGCAATCAAATTAACATAATATAGAAAATTCAACACACCTACAACAGATTGAAAACTTAAATTAAACACATTACAACCTAAAACATACATATTTTCAATTATAAAGTAAAACCCACACAAAAATTTTAAATATAAACCCAAAATCCATAGCATAAACCACAAATTCATGGAAATAAAACATGGGCAGACCTATAAAAGCAATTAATTAAGCTCAAATACCCAAATTAAAAGATGAAAATTACAAAAACACACATCTATTGCGCTATATATATGAACCCATACATTATTCAAAGTGTCCAAGCTCCAAATTCACTAAAAATCTATTCTAAACATAATAAAAATTATAAATCCGAAAATGACATAAATTAAACCATTAAAGAACAATATTTATAGCACCAAACTACCTAAAATAGGAAACTACATGAAAGGAAATCAAACTAGAAGCCAATTCCAATAAAAAACAAAAAGAAAACAAAGAAAATGAGTAGGAACAAGAAGGAGAGTCTAGAAAAATGTAAGGGCTACCTCTCTCATGCTTTTTATGCCCATTATTTATGTTTTGGAGGCTGATAGGGTGTTTTGGAGAAGTTTTGGGAGAAATTTAGTCCAAATTGGCCCTAAGAATCATAAAAACGAAAATATTTTACAATTTCTGTTTTTTTCCTATAATTTGACAATTTCTACCCCTTTTGTCTTTTATGCTATAACTCCTTATATACATATCCAATTGCAATGAAATGTATGTAGGCTCCTCAAATGTGGGTCTTGCAAGCCACAAAGGTTTAAAGTAATATGAGCTCCAAAGGTACACCGAATGCATCACGAAAATCACCTATACCAACACTGATGTTCAACTGAGCTTGTCTTGTTCTTTTTGTTTTCCGCTCTTCGTGGCTTAATATATGGCCTGGAAATTTGGTGTGGAGCTTCAAAACTTGATGCTCTAAGTCTGAAAATTTGTTCCATACCTCTTTTAGTTCTAATTGTAATCCAACTTTTGCTCAAAACTTGGCCCTTGTAACTTGTATTTGTACCTTAAGGTCAAATCGACATGTAAATGAAAAAAGGAACACAAATTAAGCATTTAAACAAAAAAAAAGGATGAAATGGCATTGAAACACATATAGAAATATTATAAATCCAACCCCATCACATGCCTAATTTTAAAAAAAACCAAAGAATCACAAATAAACAATATCAAACATATAATAAAACAAGTGCACCTATCCCTAAGTAGTGGAGCTAATATGAGTCTATATTTCTAATTGATTATAATTGAAACTATTAATGAATCCCTATCTTTATTATATAGCCTATATAAATGATGATTGGTAGATTGATTAATTAAATAAAAAATTAAATTCCAAAGATAACTTATAAGAATTAACAAATAATTATGATGTTAGGATATATGTATTTTTCACTTCCTAACTGACTTCATACATAACTGAGACATATATAAGTTATATTCAGAGACCTATTATCAAATATTTGAACAATCTTGTTGCCAACTTTGCTATGGTTTTCTTTCTTTTACTAATTAGCTTTTTGTTGGAATTGGTTTGTAGTTTTCAATTTATCGTACTAGATATTAAAGACAGTCTTAACAATTAAAGGAGTTAATGCATGTAATTCAAAGTTTGATTTTATATTCAAGCTAGATTCAGTGTTTTCCAAACTATGTATTTCGTTCTATTTGACTCTATTTTTGTTTTAATCAATAAAGACATTCTTAAGTTAAATACTTTATTTTCATTAATTAATAAGTGCAATTAAATGGTTTAATAGCTTAGGCTAGGATAGGATAGGTTTTAATTAAGTAATTTTTCATGAATTGGATGCGAATCTTTGTTTATTTTAAGTGCCTAATTATGTAAAAAAAGTTTTCCACTTATTGTAGATTCAAAGATAACTAAAGATATGAGAATATTACCTAATTATTGAAAAAATCAATAATAACATGAATTAAATAAGTTAATGACAATACTTTGACTAATTTTGAGGGTCTTAGATATAAAACTAAAAGACTTTAGGATTAAACTTCTTAATCTTTAAGCTGTCAACTAAGTTAATCGTATGGCTAAACTATAAAATAAGAATAATATAGATAATGAATAAACTTAGCCATATTTGTGTTAAAATTTTGTGAAGATATCATAAATTAGGCATTCCAATCAATCTTTAGCTCAATTAAATCATTAAACACCGAAAACCTTAGTTATATATTTGAATTTTGTAATTCTTAAAAGTAATATTGATTTCTTTTCATTAATTGAAAGTATTTTAGATTAAGTAATAGTTTTAGTATAATTATCTTATAAAATGGATTTTTCTAGGTAATTACAATTTTAGTGACATGTACTTAAGGTTAAATTTTCATGGGACAAGGGACAATGCCTGGACTCTTTTAGGATTCAATATATTACTTATGGTTGGTGTATTTTCATATAGGCTGCTTTTAGGATAAAATTAAGACAAAAAGATTATTATAGGAAGACTATGATAAGTGCATACGCTTGTATTAGGATACGGTTACTTAGTTGTTAAATGACTTATTTTGAGTGTTAACTATTAATATTAGTCATGAATTGGATCTTATTTTTTTTAAGCTTATTATGGTTTCAAGTATAGTTGTGCTAGAGAAAAAAAATAGGAGAAGAAGGTGAGAAATGGAAGCAGAAGGCTATGATCACGGAAATCCCACAATTGTGATAGAGAGTTGTGGAGCTCCTATGCTATGATCATATAGGATGTTGAATTTTAAAAAGTCATGCGAGTCTCATATGGTTTGAGGTTTTTAAAGCGTTTTAAGACATGAGAAGGGTAGGAAATCCTAAGAGCTAGGAAAGGAATATTCAATGACATAGTCAAAGAGGAAAAGAATAGGTTTTTGTGGCTACCTTTATGAGAAACCAAGATCAACCAAGGTAAAACATCAAGAAAAATTAAATTTACAGATTTTATACGCTAAGGTTGGAAAAAGAGGATTATCAAGCTTCATCTAGTTTTCTTCTTTCTTTTATTTTCTTCCTTTTTGTATGAAAAACCTGATTGTTGAGGAACTCAATTATATTATGAATAGCTAAAGTTTATCTTAGGAATTACTTTTGAAATATTTTTTTGAACTTTTATCTTATTGATTCAATGCAATGTATTTGTTATGTTTATTGTGCTTATTCCTTAATTCAAATCGAGAGACGGGGCTAGGACATTAAAGTTTAGTTGCATAATAAGAGTTGGTACCTTAGTAGACCCCTGAACATCTTGTTATTCATTTATTAACTACCTATAGGATTGCTTCATAACTAGTTTGGTAGTTAGGAAAGGTTTTAAGATATTGAGAGATTGCAACTCATCTCCTAGCTAAATCAGTTAGGGACATTTGGTTAAACCTCGAGAGAGGGTAATAAAAACTATAGTAAATCTTGGTTCAAACATAATTGAATTAATAAGATAAGGAGGAGAAAAAATAAGGATATAAGTAATTACTATTGTTCATCTTTGATTTCTATAGTTTTTACACTCTTGATTGTCAAATTTTTATAGTAGTTTTGTTTAATTTAATTTCAGTTATTATAATTTTATCATGTGCCTTAAATGAAGTGTAACACAAGTAGTTAAGTAACTAATCCTAATCTTATGGGATGACGTTTGTTATACTATAAACTTACGATTTGTATACTTAAGTGTATCATTAAAACTAGCAAACAAGTTTTTAACACTGTTGCTGGAGATTAATAAATTTAGCATTTTGCTCAATTTGGATAATTTTGATTTAAGGAATTAATTCTTTTCTTTTTGCAGTTAAGAGTTCATGACCATAAGGACAACAAGAAGCTCAATTTCAGATGTTATGAAGAAAAAAGGGAGATAAGAAAGTTAAGAGTTATGAAGCCATTAATAGAACCATAGTTGAAGAAGGAGAGCAAAAAGGGAAACAAAACACCCTGATGGATTTTGTGAAGCATAGATTCAACACCAAACAACAAAGGATAATAAGGCCTCTCATCTATGCTAACAACTTGAAGATAAAGTCAGCTTTGTTAAACATGATTTAAATAAATCTGCAATTCTATGTATTTGCTAATGAAGATCCCAATGCATATCTAGGGAATTTGCTGTAGATTTTTGACACAGTTAGGTAGAATGGGCTATTAGAAGATGCTATATAGATGACACTATTCCCATTCACTTTGAAGGACAAAGTTCCTAAGCATGATTAAGCTCACTAAATTTGGAAAATATCACAACATGGGAGTAGCTTGTTTAAGCATTCTTATTCAAGTACTTCCCATTAACAAAGACAGTAAAGATCATTGAGGAGATCACCAACTTTCAATAAAAGTGATAGGGAGTCATTACATGAAGTATAGGAGGGGTTTAAGGAGCTATCCACACCATAATTTGCCTAAAGGTTTCCTCTTAAAAACCTTTTACAATGGAGTAAATCAACATAGAAGAGGAACCATAGATGTAACAACTGGAGGTTCCTTGAGTTGAAAAACAATTGATGCTACTCATGACTTATTTGAAGAGATGGAGAACGATAGCTGTCAGTAGACATGGAGAGGGTTAAATAGTAGAGTTTTAAAGATAAAAACCCTGACCAAGTAATTAAGCAACTTGCGAAGTAACTCTTCCATATCAATAAAAGCCATCCAACATAGATGTGAGTTTTGTGGGAAAGATATCCTTATTGTGAGTAGCTTGTTCAACCCTTCTTTGCTAAATACATCCAATTAAATTAGCATCTAAAAAAGGTCATACAATAATGTTATGAACTAATCCACTTAACTTAGGCTTTTTGCAAGCATTCTCTTACTGATAATTGTTCATGGAAATGTTTTTAATGAGCTAGTGAAGTTGCTCTATTGCCTTAAAATTCAATGTCCTTCCTAAATATGTATCTATAAGATACTTGAAGATACAGCTTATACCCCTATGGAATGTTTTATCAACATTCCCAAGTTAAAGCCATCAGGAGGGAACTTCCCCAACATCTCCTTCCATCTCTCCAATGCATTGCAAAGAGTCTTCTAGTCCCACTCCTACAAGGAAACAATATCGTTGGAGAACTTCTCCACTATTGAAGATGAAAAGTGCCTTATTAAGACGTTTTTAGCTAGCTGGTTCCATAAGGTGACGGAACCTAGAGAGTTTGAATTCAGTAATGATTTAGCTTAAACTCTCATTATAAAGTGAAATAATGTAAAGTAGAAGGATTCTTTTGATACTTGATTTAAAATGAAAGTGGCATAGATCTCCAAAACGATGCACTATATGCATTTGGGTTATCATCTAGTAGCCCATCAAATCGAACGTAGTTATGGAGCATCTAAATTATCTAGGACTTTATTTCAAAGTTGTTTACCTCCACCCTCAGTTTTTTTTATACTCAAATCTATATCGACTAATGAGGGCCTCGACAAGTCCCCTATTGTTAATTGAACTTTTAGTCTAACTTTCCTTTGCATGTTTTCTTCTAAATTTGTTAGATTAACTTCAAGCTATCCCGAATCATTAGAATTCTTCTTCTTTGATTTTTGATGAAAGGTTATCTTAACTTTAGGTTCATGCTTTAGTTAATCTAAAAATTCATTCCTAATTATAAAAATAAGAGTTCTAAATGAAAAAGTATAAAAAATTAAAACAAAATCGATTACTCTAACAAATATTGGGATTTTTTATATCTTCATTCCTTGAAAATAGTTCTAAAAACTTGAATGGTCGTTTACTGTCCTTTAATTTTTGATAAAAATATAATCTCAAATCTCAAATTAAACAATACTAAGTTTGCTAATAGATAAGTCCACCAATTGTATCAAAGTATAGCAAATATAAGTGAGGATGTCATCCCATAGGGATTGTTAATAAGCTACCAATAATATCCTTTTTCCTATTTTCTAAAAAATTCAAATTTTATGTTTAATTTAATAATTAACTAAATTAACAACTAAAAATTAAGTAAATAATTCTAAAGCAAGTTATTAGATTAATAATGCAAATTGTGAAAATAGGACCTAGAGGATTAGTTCCCCTAAGACATAAATGTGTTCAATATTTAACTTTGATTCAATGCTTTATCTAGATTTAATTTTATAATATCTAAATTAAAATATACTCTATCTTAATTTAAATAATTCTTTTTCATTAGATTGATTAACTATAAGTTCTTATCAGTTGTTACTCTAATTGGAAGAATTATTATGATGAATATGTCTTATTGCTTTGGCTAGATTCATACATTGGAGAACCAATATAAATCTATCACTAGATCTCCATGCAAATCTCATTACCTAATGATATAAATTTCCTCTCAATTTAGATATATGAAATTAGATAAGGAAATGAAACTTGTGTTTGCATAAAATCCTAAACCTTTACATTATATCGATAGATAAATGTAACATAAAAATTTAGAAATTGAAATAGTTAATCAAAGAAAGAATAATTAACAAAACATCTTAGGATTTATATCATCTATATCTAATGACAATCTAGTTCCTAAGCATATTAAATGAACTAATAACAATCATAAAACAATAAGAGATTGGAAAGCTAATACTTATAGTGATTTATTCCTTTAATCTTCTACAAATATTGAAAGTACTTCCAGTTGATTTATCATTCATATATGTTTTATTAAGTTCTCTTCCTCAATTGGCTTCAAATTTTCATAAAAATGGTTTTAAACTGACCACTAGTCTTTTGTGGTGTTTATAGGGTTCAAGAGATTAAAAGTATTGAATAAAACCTAATTTTGTGCTTAAAAGGGTGATGCACTATTGAATAAAATCTAATTTTTGATTTAAATTGGTTATGTGCCTTGACTGTCCCATGATGAGCTCGTCGCAAGATATCAAATAATAAATTCCTAACTACTCAAACTATGCAATAATGGTGAGATAGGGTCAAACCATAAAGAGTTGGAATGCAAATGCTATTTCAAATGTTGCAAGAAAGCGAAAATAAAGACCCTGAAAAGATGAAAGTAAGATAACTAAGATGTAATGAACATAAATATATAGACAAACACACAAAGAAAATTTAGAAAAAATGAATAACAATAGCAAAGAAATTGGTTGGAGATATCTTTAGGATGTCGGGATGATCATTAATCCTAGAACATAACTGATAGGTGCTCTAGTCATGGTGATAGCCTATAGGTGTGAATAAGCTCTCAAACTCTCAGTTCCTCTAAACTAGATAAATCTAACAAGCTCTATCAATGCCCCTATCCCCATCTATAACCTAGAACAAACACTCTATATTTAATAGTGAAGAACTTTAGGTACTAAGGAACAACTAACTTAGGCCATAAACTCGCAAGGTCAGAAAGTGTAACCTAAAGGTATGGAACCCTAGGTTAGTTGATTAAGTATTCAACTAGTTTATTGCTACTTTCTTTAATTGCTATGGACTATTACGTATCACACGCTCAACTCTAGTTTTTCGATTAAGAAATTATCTCAATGATGATCAAGCTTAGTGATAACTCCTAATTCATGAAATTTAACCTATGTTCCAAGCCAACCTAGACAAACATGCATCTAATTAATCATAAACTCCTAAAATAACTATCCACACATGATTAAGCTACCTAAAAAAAAGATTGAATGAACATAAATTATGCTTAAGTAATTAAAACAAAAGCTGGAAAATTTAAAACACTTATTGAAAAACACAATTGAACACTTAAACTAACA
>JAOXYD010200979.1:0-35360 GCA_028565735.1 Pinacopodium congolense
CCCTCTTTATCTCTCTCTCTCTCTCTCTCTCTCTCTCTCTCTCTCTCTCTCTCTCTCTCTCATGTTTTTTATCCCTCATTGGTGATGGAGCTACTCAGATGATTTTGTTTTAGAAGTCAAATTCTAGTCATGAAAGGTTTCTGGCATGAAGTGTAAGAAGGATAAAGCTAGAAGTGATATACTGTCATTTGTTATATGTGGTTTTTGTCCACAGTATAGATACTTGTCTGGTTTTAATTTAAGAATATAACCTTATATGTCTCCTGAACAATCTTAGATCTTGACGTTAGAACTCAAGTATACTTGTAATCATAGAGAATAAGTAATAGGAGTGCTTGGTCATGGACATATAGAAGGAAAAATTCAAACATGAGATCAAGCAAGTTGTCTTACTAAATGAAATTTCTCCAACATCAACACTGTTGATTCATACATGTAATAGGAATTTAGTTTATTACGCATCGTGCTCTCTTGTTTAAAGAAGCTAACCAGATCTGGGATAAAATTAATTTGTAAGGACAAACAGTTGGGTTTAAAGATGAAGATAAGCGTCAAGATGTGGAGAGAAAAAGAACGACAAAAGTAAGCTTGCCAACTGGCATATGGAACCACCTTCACATTTTGCATTTCATATTTAGAATTAGCTAGGGAGCCACTGTTGAGAGTGGCTCCCTTGCTCCACTCCTTGCCTATTGTGGGCATTTTGATAAAATTTTCTCTAGTTTTTTTGTATTTTTTAAATGTATTGAGGGTATTTTTGTAAATGTGAATGATTTTTTGGTAATTTTCTAAATGTATTAAGGACAAAAAAATTATTTTGTATATAAAAAAGAGGTTGAGGTCATCACCATTCATGAAAAAACATATGGGTCCCGTATGGTACCCACTGTGGCTATTGTAGTCATCTCCTTTATATTTTTAGTTTTCCATTTGTTCCAACTTGCCATCATGTTTTCAAAGACTAACTTGGATATTTTGTTTCATAAATAGGAAGGATACTAAAATTTACTACCCATACAGTATGTTAGATGTTCCTTAAAGATGAAAATTGTTCATTTGGATATCATAATTTCAATACAAATAATATTTGGTAGAAATCATCCAAAATCTCCTCATTATTTCTTGTTTTTTATTGCCAAGTGATGATCCTAAATCAGTTGAAATTTCTTACGTAGACATAAACTGCCTTAGCTCTAAAGGATACTTAACATCACCTATCAATAATTTTCACATAAATTCATATTAGGATACTCAACACTTCTCTTTTGATGTTGTGTATTTTCTAATTAGGTGTCATAAATTCATATTGTAGGAAAAGTGTAGCACCCCATCTATATATAGATATATATACATATCTCTTTTTTTTCTTCTTCTACTTTCTTATATTTTCATTTTAACCCCTCCAAATATTACTATTTATAAACTCCTTCTCTTCACTTATTCTTTACCACTAGTGACTCCAACTTATTAGTATTATATATCAATATCTTCCTCTCAATGAATCCGTTATAACTATACCTATTTAGTCATCTTGATCGTCAGAATCGTCACAAAAATTAAGGAGAAGAATCGACAAAAAGCTTCGAACATCGATCTGTCACTTCTGATGGTTGTTGCCAATCACTACCACCACCATTCAACTGGTCTTGACGTCAATAACAAAATCCCTATAGTCTCATTGCCAATCGTCCGTCAAATCGCCCAGATTGATAGAAAAAGATGTTTAGGTTTCAGATTATTTTTCTTCAATTTATTAAAATTTATTGAGAATTTAAGTATATTGCTTTAGAAGAAGTTATTCTAATCATAAAAAAATTTTATTTGGTGTAAAAATAGTTAAATTTTGATACTGCAAATTTTTCGGCAACTGGAGAGAATATTTAGGTGATCGGTGGAATTATAGCCTAGAAGCCTAGATGGTCTTCTAAAGAGACAATAATAGCCTTGACGTTGGTCAAAAGGGATCATTTTTTTGCCCTTTAATGGATCGATGGCTTCCAATATTACAATTACCTTGTCATCTCTGGTCTCTTGTTGGGGTTTGCATCCCAACATCTTCTTATCATGTTTGATAGAGACTTTGGACAACATTTTGGTATTTGTGGTCTCATGTAGACAATAATGATATGGAATTTTATAAGGCTTTATATTATAACCTTATAGAGTACTTTCCATAACTTCCACAGGCTAATACTAATGTTAAAGAATATTCACCTTATAAGTAACGCGCTTAAGGCAGTTCGTAGAAGTTAAGGTTTGGATATGCTAGATCACAATAGTATATCTCCCACAAGCAAATTCCAAACCTGTAAACATCACACTTACAAGTATATGGTTTATTTTCAAAAACCTGCATCAAGAGAACGTTCCTGGATTAGTACAAGTGAAGCTACCATAATGTTGGAAATTCTAAATAGCTATTATAAGTGTAATGTTTAGACAAAGAAGATATACAGACTAAACCTTAATACATAGAGAATAAAATGGCTAGCTAGAATCATGAGGTTATCTTAATTATATACCTGTGGAGCCATGTAACCAAATATTCTAGTCACGCTCGTCATCTTGCTAGTAACTGAAGCTTGAATTCTAGCAACTCCAAAGTCGATTATTTTAGTGTTTGGTTCTCATCAAGAAGCAGATTCTTAGTTTTTATGTCTCTATACACAAGGTTTTTGGAATAAATGTATGCTAATCTATAAGAAAGAAAGAGTATATATACCTTGGTAAGGGGCTAAAAATGCTAAAAGGAGAACATAAACCTAAGTTTATCTTAATACATAACAATGAGCTGGAGAGAAAAATTATATAAAGAAGTGGGGAAGAAAATTACCCTTTTCCGAGGTCTATGCCTAGATGTATGATAGTCTTGAAAGGAAACCTCCTTTTCTGATTCTTAAAAAGGTGAGATTTAAGAGTACTACTAGGATAATACTCGCTCATGATACCACATACATTTGTTGCCAATTACCTATCACAGGTGTTAAAGCACTAATGAATTGACAAAATACAAATTGACATCAGCATGAGGAAAACAATCAAAACATAGTCCAATCATAATACTATCATGTAAACGATCAAAACTATAAACTGCTCTCATGACTTATCGATTAAAGTTCCAAGCATGCCCTCATTTTATCATACATCTAATATTTCAAAATAAAAGCATTATTTACCTTGAAAACATTGAGATGATTAAGCTTGTGCCAAATTAACACATATTGCCTAAAAGTTTTCCTTAGAGTAGCTATTTCAAATATCCTTATATTCTCTTATCCTGTTAGGATGGACTCTTATCATTGAACAACTCACTAAATAATTCTGTTACACAACTCTATTATTTATCATCTTAGGATATATTCTTATCCTTGTACAACTTAATAAATATCGTTGTATAGCTCCGTTATTAATCACTTTAGTTAGGATCACTCTTATCACTTTATCAAGATTGCATTATAAAATGTTGTACACATTTCAGTAATGTGATACATGAGAATTACCCTTTAACATGGTATTGAGCCACCATGAGTTCTCTTACCTCAGCTCCTTCCTCTTCTATAACCAGCCATTCATTTTCTATAAAGCTAACTCCCAAAAATTACCTCACATGAAAAACTCAATTCTTACCTTTACTTAATTATCCAAATGTTAATAGTTTTATCGATAGAACTCTTCCTTCACAAAAAAAATTCATTGCTATCAATTCGTTTTCCTCTTTCCAACCCACCCTTAATCTTGAATGCACATAATGGTTTAAGATCAGATGCTACTATCATGTATTTTTTCCTCCCTCACAAAAGAAGTATTTCCATATGTCACAAGTCTCACATCATCATACTAGGTTTAGCAAGCATTAGTTAACGCTTTTGGTTCTGTCTTTCAAAATAGACAATTGCAAATCAACATCAAGTTTTAGGAGCTTAAGAAAAAAGATTTATTTTTTTCCGAATACCTTCAAAAGGCAAAAGATCTCGCAGATGAATTAAAGGAAGCAGGAAGAAAATTGTCATAAATTGAATTCAATGTTATTGTTTACAAGAATATTGGCAGTAAATCATTCAATTGTCACTACTTTGAATTGACGAACCACTCTTTGTTTTATTCCATAAATTACATGATCAATTAGTTACTCATGAAATTTTAATTAAGAGTACTCAAGAATGTCCAATGGCTAGTCTCACTACAAAGCTGACCTATACTACAGCAAATTCCAATACTCCTCAATTTATTCCCAGTTTGGAATCTAACCAGATAATGCACACTGGCTTTCAACATAACAAGCATGGTCCATGTTAAATATATGGATTAAGAAATCATCCTACTGACAAGTGCCAAAGATGGTACTCAAACTACAATGCATTGCCCAAAAATTTCAATTTTAAACAAGCTAATGTAAGCACTTATGGAGCTCCATTCAACACGGGCATGTCCCCTATTTATGCCAATAATCAATACTCATCATGGCTTCTAAACACTATATTAAATTGTCACACTACTCCAGATCTATCTAATCTACATATTGTTAATGAATATCATGGCAGTGATCAACTGCATGTTAGTAATGGTCTGGTTTGAGTATTTCTAATGTTGGTAAAGCCTCAATTCCAACCTCATTTAGTTCTCTTCAATTAAATAATATTCTTTATGTTCCTTCCATTCTTAAAATCTTATTTCTGTCCAAAAATTTACTACTGATAACTTATGTTTCTTTTAATTTTGGCCTACTTATTTTGTTATTAAGGACTAGCGTACCAAGAAAATCATGTTGCACAGACTAAGTAAAGATGAGATTTATGCTTTGCATCCACCAAAACAAACTATGACAATTGATGGTTCCAAGTTTGATGATTGACATGTGAATTTATGACACCCCAATTCTAAAATCCTACACCATATTCTCAAGAACTATCATCTCTAAGTCAAACCTTTCTCCTTATTCTTCTTGTGCTTTAGGAAAATTAACTCATCTTCCTCTTGTAACCACACCACATAGTAGTACCTTTTTTCCTTGAAATTGTACACTCTAGCATGTGGGGCCTACCCTTATCCAATCTAACTTAGGTCACCGTTAATTTCTAATTTTTATTGATGATTACACTCACTTCACGTGGGTGTATTTCTTAAAAAATAAAAGTGATGTGCTTTCCATTTTCCTCTAATTTCATTATCTTATTCTAAATCAATTTGGTGTCCATATAAAATCTTTTCATTCAAATTTTTTTTTGGGAGGTAGTGAATATAAAAACTTATCTAGATATCTTATTTAAAATGGTATCATACACTGCATAGAATGTCCTTACACTCATGAACAAAATGGGATAGATGAGCAAAAAAATTGTCACATAATAGATAGGAGTTTAACATTTCTTGCTCACTCTAATTTACTAATGAAATATTGGCATCATGCTTTTTAGATGGCTATCCTTCGTATTAATAATTTCCTAACCCTTGTTTTTAGAAATAAAAATCCATATTTTTTCTACGTAGTAAGGACCCAAATTATCTTGCTTTAAAACCATTTAGATGCAATGTTTTTCCTCTTCTTAGATCTTATAAAAAATAAAGGTTAGCTTTTGTACAACTCCTTGTGTTTATCTTGGTAATAGCCCTACTCATGTTGGATATTATGAGTATAGACCCTAATACTCAACGTGTTTATATGGTCAAACATGCAAGATTCCATGGAAACTCTTTTCCTATGAAACATGGTTCACATCAACTTCAAGCATCCAATTTGGGCACGTCATTTTAACCTTGGTTGCATGTTTAAGATGTTCATGACACTTCCTCATCCATGCAAAGACTAGGCACGTCCCATTCATCCACTTTTATAACCAATTCCAATTCATCTTCTTCTCCTGTACATATATCACCCTCTCCTCAAGCACCAGGTCTTTCAATTCATTCTCCATAACCTGACCCAAATTCCAATCCACCCTCAAAACCAAATTTCAATTCATATCGGCCTAGTTCTAGTTCTCTTGGTCAACTTATTTTATTAGGCACACTTCACTCCTTTTATAAATCCCTACCTTCACTTTAATTAGTGGTTGATTTGACCAAATTTTCTAATCTCGAGACTAAAACAAACTCCACCATGAATTAACTTATTCGGACCCACTTCATGATTTTACATCCTCATACACTCTACAAAGGCCAAGCCAACTTCATTACCAAACCCCATTCTAAAGACTACACTCTTACTGAACCACAGACCTTTCGTCAAGCCAAAAATTACAAATATTAGGTCAATGCCATGCAGTTAGAAATCTTAGCCTTAGTCAATAATTATATACAGAGCCTACTCCCATAGCCACTTAATTGTAATATGGTACATAATAAATGGTTGTATCGCATCAAATGAAAGTCGGATGGTACTATAGATCGCTACAAGGCTTGCCTTGTTGCTCGTGACTATATATAAGAAGACAGTATTAAATATACTGAGACTTTTAATCTTGTTGTCAAAATGACTACTATTCGAATACTATTATCCCTTGTTACTATGCATTCTTGGCTAATTTACCAAGTTGATATCCCTAATGTATTTTTACATTGAGATTTTCACGAAACTATTTACATGGAGCAACCTAAAGGCTTTGTCAATTGTAACTTTCTGGAGCATGTCTGCAAGCTACCTAGGTCCTTATATGGTTTCAAACAAACACTAGGAGCTTGGTTTCATAAACTATTACAGTTTCTCATTAGTCTTGGATTTAAATCCTCATAAGCTAATCATTCTCTATTTATATATACATCGACTAACACTTCTCTTCATGTCCTTGTTTATGTTAATGATATTCTTGTTATAGGCAACGATGAGTCCAAATTAACTTGATTTTTAAACAAATTGCATATTCAATTTCTTGTGCAAGACCTTGGTCACCTTCACTATTTTCTAGGAATGGAGGTCTCACGTACATCTCATGGGTTGTTTATCAATCAACAAAAATATATATGTGATCTCCTTTCTTACCTCAATATGACTAATTGTAAAGGCTGTGATATTCTAATGGTGTCTGCTCCACCTTTAAGCAAGTTTTTAGCACCAGAGTTTGATGATAAGCCATTATATCATAAGAATGTCAGTGCACTACAATATATCACTCTTACCCATCCAGATATTGAGTTCTATGGCAATAAATTTTGTCAGTTTATACATCATCCTAATATTGATCATTAAAAGGCCATCAAAAGATTAATATGGTATCTTAAACATACAACCTCTACTAACCTAATCCTATCCAAAGATAGCTCTTTATCCATTCATTGTTACTCTGACAGTGATTGGAAAAGTTGTCCAGGTGATTGCAAGTCCACTATAGGTTATGTTGTTTATCTAGGAAATAATTTGGTATCCTGGAATTTTAAAAAGTGAACAATTGTAACCTAATCTTCCACTAAAAGTGACTACTATGCAATGGCTAATGCTAAAATGGAAGTTTTATGGGTTCAACATCTTTTACAAGAAATTTTATTTCCATTGACGACACCATCCATTCTATGGTGTGACAATTTAAGTGCAATCTATCTCACGCAAAACCCTATCTTACATGAAAGAACTAAACATATTGAAATGAATCATCATTTCATTTACCATCACATCACCTAAGGTCATATTAAAGTCCAATTTATTTAAGGTCAAGACCAAATAGTGTATATTCTTACTAAATCGCTTGACTGGACTTTGTTCTTGCAACATTATAACCAGCTTCAGTTACACAATGCTCTACCATCAGCTTGACAAAGGGTGTTATGATAGACTTTTATCCTTGAATAGTTCACTAAATAATTCCATTGCATAGCTCTATTATTTATCATATGAGGATAGATTCTTATCCCTGTATAACTCACTAAATATTTCTGTTATATAGCTCAGTTATTTATCACTTTAGTTAGGATCACTCTTATCACTTTATCAAGATTGCATTATAAAATGATGTACACATTCAGTAACGTGATACATGAGAGTTGCCTTTTAAGTCCTTTTCAAGCGCTTTAATTGGAAAATTCATAAAAAGACCATGGAAAAAAAAATAAAACTTAGAATCTGATTCTTATTGATCAGACTAATAACGAGAAAAAAAGGGACAGAAGTAAACAAATATATGGCAATATTACATTGAAAGAGAAAAAAAGACTATTGTTAGGGATCGAGGTGTTTTAGGGTTTATCTTAAGAAGACGTGAAGCTATGTATGTATGGTCAAAGCGTGGAAACTAGAGTAGCGACATGATAAACATATATATATATATATATATATACACACACACATGTGCACATGTATAAACTTACCAGCAACGTCGTCACCATCATAAACACCATGATAAATCGTGGCAAAGAAACCTCGAGCAATGACATGGTTAAGAAGAAGATTCTTATGATTGATTTCCTACTGTTCTTTTCCCTTAATTCTCTTATTTTGCATTTCACATAGTCTATTAAGATCTGTGTCCATTAATGCCAAGCTCTTTAAATTCATCTTCACCTGCAATGACACTAGTATAAGATTTATTGGTTTATGGGAACGTATACGCATATAGGTGCATATCTATATTTATAAGGGTGGGGGTTTGGATAGTTTTACTAGAGTACAAAAAATATTTTAGGATAACTAATCTCACCAAATTCTAGTACCTTGCAACAACCTACAGTTTGAGAATGTTAGATAGATTGGAACACGTTTTCGCAAAATTTTCTTATTAAATGTAACTTGATTACTATTAAACTCATTTTATATTACTCAAGCCGTAGTAACTTAATTACTAAGTCTTATTTTCCTCCATATATTTGCTTAATAGGACACAAAAAAATAGTTTTTTCCATAACACCTCTACTTCCACATTTCTCCCTATCCTTCCTTTTTCGTTTTTCCTTCTTCATCTTACTTTCTCATACTTCTCATAAAAAGGATCTTTTGAGTTTTTGATATCTTCTATAGATGATGTGATAATATATGACAAATTATGGGACTAGTGAATGGTGATTATCACACTAACGAAGAAAATATGTAGCAACAATGGGCCACAAGGAGCTAAAAGCAACTGTTAGAGCCAAAAATAACTTCTTAAGCCAAAGGGGGGGACGGGTGAGAAAGAAAGAGCTAGAAGTAGCTAGGAAAGGGGAATTGAGAAACTAGGAACCAACAATCTTCTCTCGAATGAGGGGCTTAATTTTTCATTTTAAAACTTTAAAATTTCAGCTAACATCAGCTAATTTGACTCAATGTGCCCAATATTAATTGATATTTGACTTCGGTATAGTACGAGGGTTAAACCATATCATTTTCTAGCCAATATGACACAATAAATATAATACTATATTGTGAAGTTCCAGAAGGAGTCTATTGTGAGAGAATTATATTTTCTTTTAAATAATTATAAAACTCGTAGTTTAAGTACTTGTCACCTTATTCATATATAAATATCTTAATACTCTTACTAGTTTATTTCTCTACCTTAAGTTTAAATTCTTTAAACTTTTCAAATGCTTTAAACTTGTATTTCATTAAATATATAACCTTTTCTGGAATGATCAACTATGAATGTAATGAAATAAGAGTATCCACCTTGAACTTAAGTAGTCACAGGGTCACATACATCTGAATGTATAAGCTCTAGTAATTCATTGACAAATTGTTCCTTTGTACTAAAGTGTAGTTTAGTCATCTTACCTAAGAAATAAAATTCATAATTCTCATATGATTCATAATTAAAATGATCCAAATATCCTTCTTTATGTAACATTCTGATTC
Source organism: Pinacopodium congolense (assembly GCA_028565735.1). NCBI lineage: Eukaryota > Viridiplantae > Streptophyta > Magnoliopsida > Malpighiales > Erythroxylaceae > Pinacopodium > Pinacopodium congolense. The sequence goes on from JAOXYD010200979.1 coordinate 9,755, forward strand.
TTATTTCGTTGACATAACCTAACCCACAATTTCATAAATAAGGATGATTTTAGTCATTTAATTTTCTTTTCTTACTATTTATGATGAAAATTGACCTTTCAAATTCTAATTCATATAATCTATTTGTAAAAATACCAAATATATAATAAACATTACCTTTATAGAAAAATAACTATTATTCTTAGTTATAAAGACAAATCCACATATGTTTAAACAAGGAATAAAAGTGATATTTTTAGTAATTACTGAAACATAATATCAATTATTTAGTTTAAGTATAAGGTCTGAAGGTAAAACTAAACCACCTCGCCTTTCCTTAATGATCTACTCTCCATTAACATCTGCACATTGTTACAAATGTAACTAGTAAAAACGGTATCTAATACCTAAGATTGTGAAATATAAAGTAGAAAGATTGATTTCAATCGTAATCATACCTAATGATGAATTTATCTTTAACTTCTTTTTTATCAAGCTAGTAAGATAAGCTTTATATTTCCTATTCTAGTGTCTAACTACCCATAATGGGAATAAACTCCCTTATCCATATTCTTCTTAACCCCACCAATTGGCTTTCCTACCTTAGCAAAACCCTTCTACTTCTTGTTCTTGTTCTTTTTAAAAGTCTTCCCCTTATTCTCGAATTAATGATAAGAATAGAACTAGATTCCTTCTTAATAGATCCCTAGATAGTCTTAAGCATGCTTTATAGTTTTGACAATGTCATATCCTTTTAGTTTATGTGAAAGTTCATGATGAATTGAAAAAGCTCAAGGTAAGATATTGAAGTACTAAATTAATGCTTAACTCATAATTCACGATATAACCTAATTGGACAAATTTTTCAACATAATCAATCATCTTTAGTATTTCTAACTCTACTAAAGACCTAAATGCTGTTATGCATTAATATAGTACTTGGAAAGTGTCAAACCTCTCCACTCGACTTTGTGCTCTAAACAACTCTTGAAGATGCCTAATCATGGTCCTTACGTCCATGTTCTCATGCTGCCTTTAAAGCTTAAGAGCCATACTAACTAACATCATATAGGTAGCTTGTTATCATCATCTATATAACATTGATATCTCTCCCATGCATCATCATCTTGCTCAATCTCAGGTGCAATTTCAAAGTCAATAATGTATAATTTCTTCTCTTACCTAAGAACAATTATCAAATTGCATAGCCAATTTGAAAAGTTTGGTTCAATTAATTTATTAACATCTACAATATTCCTCAAAGACAAATTTATACTCATTTTTTTTACAAACAAAACATAAAAGAGTGAATATTAATTTATGATACAAAATAAGGAATTTAATAAATATTTAGTTATTCCTATGATTTTAAACAAATTAATAGCCCTCAATATTAATTCGAGAAATTATCAAATAATTTCCTAATGAGATATGATCTTATTCTAATTTAACTAATCTTGAACTTGCTTAACAAACTAAACAAATTAAAATTAGGTAAACAACATTTGACCCATCACATCTTATGTGACTCCTAGATCTGTTAGGTAACAACTTTATGGCTAAACATATCTTATGTGTTATTTCTAATCATTTCTTTAAATTCATATGATTATGTTTGCTTATCAAAATCATACAAATTTAGTTAAATAGAACCCATTGTTATAAAATTAAACATATTTAAGTTTAAAAAATCTTGAATTTACTCAACAAGCTTAATAATACCATAATTCTAGTGTAATTTTATAATAATGGAAAGTAAAAATCATGTTTTAAATATATACTTAATATTTTAATGAGAGATTTAAAAGTTTTTAGATCTCATTATAATTAATATAATCTTAGTATATTAATTTAATCTAATTTAGTCTAATTATAAAAAATGACCTTAACACCTCACTTGATTCTCATTACTAATTTAATTACTAATTTAATTTAACCTTAATACATTGCTTGATTCTAATTATTAATTTAATAACTAATTTAATTTACTTATTTAATTCTTGAAAAATAAACTAAATTTCACATGTATTCTTAGTATTACCCTTTGAAAATAATTTTACAAACACGTCATTTGGTATTTTTGTGAGTTGTAGTTTTTTGTTGTAGTTTTGATATATTTGTATTAGTTTTTGTATTTTATCCTCGATTTCTGTGCTGTATTAATGTATTGTCTTTTTTGATTTCTGTATTTAACAAAACAAAAAACTAAAACTCATTTAAAAAATTATACCAAACATCCCCTTAGAAAACAATTTTTTAAATTTCTTAAGAATTAAACTAATTTGATCTAGGCGTATTTATAGTCAAACACTGGAGGTTGATTGGCTTGTGCGGCGTGTGCTAATGGTCTCTAACCCCACACGTGCCCAATTTTTTCTGCCCAGAATACCATGTATTCAAACCTCTTTTTTTGTTTTTTTGTTTTCTCTCTCTCTGCTGCTTCTTCTTCTGTTTCACTCTTCCGCTGCTTACTACTGCATTCTCTTTCCTCTTCTTAGCCACTGTTTTTTGTGACCACGCTGCCGTCTCGCTGAGCTCTCACCGCTCATCATAACCTTTGTTTTAGCCGAAAATGACTCGAGATTTGGCTAACTAGATCTGGACCGAACATGTTGCCAATGGTTAGTGTTGGTATACCGGCCTTGCACAGACCATCCTAACGTCCTCAGTTTAAGTTGCAATTAATGAACAGTAACTATTCTCACCAATGTTTCTGTAGAAAACAAAATGAATATGAATATGTAATTAGACACAATACATTTCCCACAACATTTCCAGATCTCTGTTCCCTGCATTAGTACTAGTTTCTTGTATATTTCTTGCAATAAAAAATCTTTCTGGATCTATAGCAAATGCTACCAGTTTTTTTAAAACACTATAACAGCAACATTAATTAACTTTTAATCAGTGTAACTTGTAGTGACACACCCAGATTCCAAAAGGATGAAGTTACATTCTTATGCATACTATAGGACATGCATCGTCAATTGTTCCATAAATCAGAAATTACAAGGTGATGATACAATGAAGAGGAAGGTAGAAACTTTTCCTGAATCATAAAGAACAAATTTTCCAGAAACTAGAAGCATTCATTTTATCACTAACAACATTTCCAAAAATTCAAACCAGTAACTTCTAAAAAATATAAAACCAGAAATATATCCGTTCATAGGTAGCAAAAATAGTTTTGGAACCTTTCCAGAACACCAACATTTTGTTCAGAAAATACATGCCGTGAAGACAAAAATAGTATGGATTCCACGTTATCTCGAAAAACATAACATAAGTAGAAACAAAAGTAGACAATTTCCAACAGATCGGGAATATATTTTCTAGGACATTTCTAGAACCCACACGGCAGAATCTACAATAACTAATATGCAACCCATGTAATATTCTTATCAAATCAATAACTATCAAACATGCAATTCAAGCTAAATTTGTTAAAGGTGACTCTCATACTAATGTTAGAAAACATAGAATGATCTAATCATGGTACAGTGGAATTATTTCTACAATTTCCCTATAAATTACCTTAACAAATTTAACTTGAAACAAATTGATAGGAGAAACCAAGAGATCCTTGCAAATCCTTCAACCACAAGCTATTCAATTATCCAACTTCTAACAATATCTACAAATCTAAATATAAGAGAATTCAAAACAATTTTTAGAGGAAAGAGAAGAATAGTGCTTTCTATTCTTTCTTGCTTTTTCCTTATATATGAGAAAGAAAATTTTCTTTAATATTAAAATTAAATAAAAATTACAATTAAAGTCAAAATTTAATTATAATTATAACTTAATTTTGATAAAATCAAATATCACATATTTGATTCTTGAAGTTTATAAAACTTTATTGTTAAGTCTAACTTAATTCATTTTTCTCCTTTAGTAAACTTTTTATGTGTAACTTATTAAGCTCATAACATGATAACAATAATTATAAATTTTAATTTTAATTCATAATTAGAATTAGATAAATTATAAAATTTTAATTTATATTTAATTATCTAATTAAATAATTTATAATTATAGACAAATATTTACAACTAACATCATTTCATGATTACCCAAATATTAAAAACGTTAAATTAGTTTGACTTAATTTGTCTATGCAAAGTTATAATATATAATTTAACACTTTTATTGTTCAATGTTTCAATTGTAATTAGAATATAAAATTAGTGTTTATTATAAATAATCAAATCACATTCCTTACCAATTAATAAATGATTGAAAATTGACACTTGAAAATAACTTTTCAAATTTCAATTCACTTTAACCAGGAAATTCTCTAATCATTATTAATCAATAAAAGTGAGACATTCTCCCTAATTACTTTATAGTGATGTATCCTTTATTGTTTCTCTCACCTATCGTCATATAAATTGTATTATATCCAATTACTACCAATTTAAATTACTCCATAAAATAGATTATCAGTACTATCAAAACATAATGATTCCTATATAATATAAATTCGGTAATTTAAAATTAAAAGATTAATCATATAACCATCATAGTAAGATTTTCACAGAAATAAAAGTAAGGTTCCATCTAGGATCCTTATAATCAAGTCAATTAAGCGAACATATTTTTTAATAAGCAGTAACAAGTTTATTTAAACGTCTTTAGACTTTAACATATGTGATTGATTACTTTTTTCATAAAAAAGAAATATAGCATATGTTAGTCTTATAATTCCATTAATACTCCATCTTGATGACATTATAACTAAAAAAAAAATAATAATAATATGAAAAATGTAATTTGAATATCATAATTATGATTTCATCAATATTTTTAATTACACAATAATTAATTTATAGATTTTATTTTTATTATTAAATATTAAATATAGAATTAACAAAAACATAAATATAAAGAATGCTTTTTATTAAATAAGTTTACAATTTCATACATGTAATTGTGAACAACTGAGTGGATATAAGAGTATAAACTAACAATCTCTCACTTATATTAAAAGCATTCACCTATATATCAAATACTATATCTATCTATGTGTCAATCATATTTCTTTTAAAACAACAGTTTAATAAGAAGGTCAACAAGATTTTCTTTAATGGGCAATTATTTTAATATAACATTCTTTTGCTCCACTATCTCCTAAATCAAATGAAAGTTTTTAGAGTATATGCTTGGATTACTGATGAGACCTTAGTTCATGAAGAATTTTTTGGACAACCAACTCTTTAAAGATTAGAGCATAGGTATGTTGTTTCCAAAGAGTAATATGTCATCTATATATAGCATTGGGAAAATTACTATACTCCCATTAATCTTTTTATAAACACACATTTTATCCATTTTTTAAATAAAATAAAACTCTTTGATTGTCTCATTAAAAAGGATATTTCAACTATATGACAATTGCTTAAGTCTATAAATGGATATTTGTAACCTGTATATTTAATTAGGAAATTCTTTGGATTCAAAACATTTAGATTATGTCATGTACACATTCTCAAGCGAATGCCTATTTAGGATTTTTTTTCATCCATTTACCAAATTTCATAATCTTAGCATGTAGTTATAACTAATAAAACACATGTAGACTTAAGCATTGTAGTGGTAAAAAGGTATCATTAAAATTAACTCCTCGTTTTTTGTTGTAAAATTAAACCATTGCCCTAGCTTTATATGTATATACATTACCATCCATGTCAATTTTTTCTCTTAAAAAATTTAACTTGCGCACAATAAATATAATACCTTTAGGTGTATCTACCAAAGTCTATTGGTTAGTATACATGACTTCAATTTTGAATTTCAAGACTTCATGCCATTTTAAAGAATCAATATCTAACACTGTTTCTTTAAAATTAGTAGGCTCATCATTTATAAGTGAGACATCATCACTTTCCTTTTTCATATGTAGATTCATTCTAATAAAAGGGTGATATACCCGGCTAGAGCGTCACTAATTATATATTTCTTAAACCATTGGTTGTATATCCAATGTATCAACTTGAGATTCTTGTTTCCTTTATATGTAATTTTTTGGTTTTAGAATTTCTTGAAGTCCTTGCTCACTTACATTGCTTTTTTAAAGAATGAATTTGCTTTGTGGAACGTATCTGTTGGTCCTTATGTAGCACCTAAGATGAGAGAAACTAAATTTGTCTAAGTCGTTAGACTTAATTGAAAATTTTCTCTAAAAATTATGTAAAAGCTTAAACAAATTCAATAAAAAATTTATAAAAATAGTATAAAATGTAATCAAATATTTTTTAAAATTAAAAGAGATAGGGAAAGAAGGGTGCAAAAAAATTTATACTAGCTCGGTGCATATTTCACAACTATTACCATTTGTCAACACATTTTTAGAAATTTTCACTATCATAAACCACTTTTGCATCTCCCCTTTTTTAGTAGGCTCTAGGTTAACAATTATAAAATTCTTCACAATCAACCAACTATAAAAATACACTTTTAAAAGCTCTTTTTTAACTTACTTAAGTGTTTAAATGGGGTGTTCTTAACACACTTAAATAAATGTACATCAAAACACACAAAAAATAACAGCAAACTTCACAAATAAACACTCAAAATACCTTAAATAACGTGTAATTATGTGTCACTCTACTTATATGCATAACACAAACCCAAAAGCACATATTTATAAATGAAAATTAGCCTATTAGTTGTTTATAATTATTATGTGTCATTAAAAATTATTTAATTTATTTTTATCCATTGAAATTAGCCATTACTATCTGATTTGTTGAACCACTAGTCAATTTTACCTTCAAATGGTCAACCAATTTATGGTAAAATCTCATATTGGTCAATCATCTCTGGTCAACCAGTCTTATGCCAGAGTGGTTTTTAACATAAATTTACACATTTTAATACTTTCAAATCACCCAAGACTACTCCTAAACTTTTTAATACTTGTTTAACATACAAATATTAAAATACTTCTCCAGAAATATTTTTATGTATCAAGAGGATCATTTAAAACCATTCTCCATTTAATTCATCTTGATTATACAACCTGTGTGCATCAAAACATGAAATAGGCATGACTTAAACCCTTTAAATACAATGAAATGCTCAAGATAAGTTTATAATAAAAATTGCAACAAATAACCTTTTAAAATTCTAACTTGATCTTCAACTAGAGTCTTTTTCCTTTAATCTTCATAAGCTCCATCTTATGCTAAAAAAATGTATCTTTTAAACATCTATATTTCATACCTTCCTTTCTAAAACATATAACACATGAAAATATATTAGTAGCAAGTTTGTTTTGTCATCGTCAAAACTAGATAGAACTTCTTTTAATTCAACAATCTCTTCCTTTTTAATGATGAAAAAACCATATGATATTATAAGTTATAAAGCAAAAATAAATAGCAAACTTGTTTCAATACTACTTAAATTTATTTGCAATCAGTTTAAAATTATTAAAAAAATACTTCCCCTTAATATAATATCAAAAGTAACAAACGACGACTGTAGTGACCCGATATATATATATATATAGGAATTCACTATTTAGAGAGTCATTTCACATGCAAATTTGTAAATTGAATTTCATATACATTCTTAAATTGTGATTTGAAATAATGGTTAAGGTGTTAGATGCATTCAATTGATCCTTTTCAAGTATAAGTGATTTTAATGTGATTATCGTGCAAATGTGAATTTATTTGTGTCTTGACTTATGAATTTGTGATTTGGAATGATTAAAGGGATGAAAATTGAGTGATTGGTGTGATGATAAATCTTTTAGGAAATGGAAAAGGGTGGATTAATGAATTATAAGATGTTATAGGGAGGGGATTGTAATTTAGACGTCGTTAGAGTCAAAATTTGATTTCAAGACTGAAATCTAGTCTAACATTTTGACCCTTTGTCTGTCTTGATAGAGTGCGAATTTGAAGGGGCATAAGGAAGACATGTTGTAGAACTACTTCTTATTTAGATTTTGGCAAATGAATTAGGTCAAAAGGGTAAGTATAATGAAAGTTATGGTTGTTTTACTAAATCTGCTCATGTTTGGATACTGATTCAGGAACCCTAGATGTTTCATTTTAAATGAGGACCTTGGAGTCCGAATTAGGTTGCATATGAAACATGAAATTTTTTTATATATGTCTTGTGGATATGCCTATAAAATTTTATGATCAAATGATTAGTGGTTAGTAAGTTATGGTGATTTAAGCAAAGGATGACAAGTTGAAGAGAGTGATTGGTGGAGTATAAATCAATGAGAATGTGACATTTGGATCAATTATGTTTCATTACTTAGCACCATTGGTTTTTAACCATTTTGAGTCTAATTTCTGGACATTTTCTTCTGGTTTCTTCTTCCTCCTTTGTGACCTTCAATCCCTAACCCTAACCTACATGATTCTTACCAAAATCAAGCCAAATCTTGGAGTGTTTTGTAGATCTTGATGAGCTCTTCCATACCCCTCTTCTCCTACCTTGATTGGAGCACGGATTTGCATGGTTTAGGGAGCTAAAAAGTGACTTGTTTAAAATATAAAAAGTAAGTATATGGTCTCTTTTAATAAAGCATGAAAGAATGAAATGTATGTAAGTGTGTAGAGTTGAAATAGATATGAGATTGGAATAATATACATGAAAACTGTGGTTAATTTGATGTTCGACATTTCAATCCATTTTTCATAAACATAGGATTCAAATTTGAAAGATCCTTAAGAATGAAAGCTATATAACTAGATGTTAGTGAGGTATTGGTGAAAGAATTATGTAAAAAGGATGAATATAACTAGAGTTATAATCATTCTCCCGAAACTGCCTGTGACATGTTATGTTCTGTAAAACTCGAACTGTGTCTTGATTTTTTAGGTATTTAAAGCCCAAATTTAGAGTAGGTTAAAAAAAGATAATTGTATAGTAATGTATTAGTGACACATTGATGAAAGAAGTGCATTCATTGGATGAGTAAAACTCAATCTATGGCTATTTTTATTAAACTACCCAATACAAACCTTGGTTCTCGAACCCATGTATTCGGTTTTGATTTTAAGATGGCTAGAGCCTGATTTTAAATGAGCCTTAAACACGAAAGTTGTAGTTCTGTATAGAATCACGATGATTGAATGAGTATAACTTACGTTATGGTTATTAAGCCGATGAGTTTTAATATCTATGTTCCTTTTGATTATGTTGCATGATGCCTATTGTAATTGCTCTAGCGTGCCACCCTTATAGAATATTTACTCGAATATTCATCAGAATATCGGGTAGGTGTCCTATGAGAGTGGGATGCTACAACTAACCACTGATCAATGAAATGAGTTGAAAGAAAGGTAGAAGAAGGATGCTAAGGCATTATTTCTAATTTAACATGGCATTAGATGAAGTCTTTTTTCCCCGTGTTATGATAGCCATAACTTCAAAGAAAGCTTAGGAAATATTTGAAGAAGAATATCAAGGCGCAGACAAATTTGATACTGTGACGTTGCAAACTATGCCCAAAGAGTTTGAGAATTTGCTGATGAAGTCGTTATAATCAATTTAAGAATTCTTCTCAAGAGTTCTTTTGGTTGTCAATCAAATTAGGGCATTTAGAGAAGGACTATCAAACTAGAAGGTTGTTGAGAGGGTATTACAAAGTCTTTCTTCCATATTTGACCAAACTGTTACAACAATTGAAGAGCAAAAAAATATGCCAAAATACTCTATACAAGAGTTAATGGGATCTCTCTAGGTACATGAGCAGTGAATGAATAGGACAATAGAAACTTCTCTTCAGTAACCTTTTCAATCAAAGGTTGATCTGAAGAAAACCTCTAATGATTCAGCAAGTCGTGGTAAATCATTTCATGGAAGAGGTAGAGGAAGAGGAACAAATAATGGTCAATAACGAAATTCTTCTTGTAAATGTAACAATTCTAATTTTGTTACTTGTTCATACTGTGATAGAACAAATCATGTTGACAAAGATTGTTGCTATCATGAGAAATGGTCAAAATAAAAATACCACTCAATGTTACTATTACAAAAATATGGACATGTTGAGAAGAATTGCTATTAAAAGGCTGCTGAATTTTCAAATTCAAAAGATGAAAAGGATATTTCAAAGGAAAATTTATTCATTTCTTATTTAGCTACTCACAAAGTTATGACTAATGATGTTTGGTATCTGGATAGTGGTTGTAGCAACCATATGACTGGTAATAAAAAATTCTTTGTGAAGATTGATGAGTCCATAAAGACTAAAGTAAGAATAGGCGACAAAAATTGGGTTTTTAAGTGTGTGGTATAAGTGCCATTGTTATTTTTACAAAATTTAGAAAGAAATTGATGTATGATGTAATGTATTTTCCTGATTTGGTTCAAAATCTTATTAGTGTGGGTCAGCTAATGAAGATGGGATGATTAGTTTTCTTTGATGATGATAAATGTATGATTTATGAAAAGAAAAGTATGTTATTACTCTATTATACTCAAATGGCAGTAGATAAGATGTTTCCACTAGTATTTGCTAATGCTCCTATTAGTGCTTTCAAAGCAACTAGCAGTGATGATATATTACTTTGGCACCAAAGTTATGGTCATCTCAACTTTTATGGACTAACTTTGTTATTTAAAAAGAATATAGTAAATGGCCTTCCAAAAATTACTAGAGAAAGAAAGCTTTGTGAAGCCTGCATTTTTGAAAGCATCATTGGGACAAGTTTCCTAGAGCAAGTTCATGGAGAGATTCCAAACCTTTAATTTTGGTACATGCAGACATTTATGGACCAATGCAAACACCTTCGTTAAGTGGTAATCAGTACTTATTATTCTTTATTGATGATTTTTCAAGAAAGATTTGGGTTTACTTTTTAAGGGAGAGTCAGATGCTTTTTGAATGTTTTAAAGAAGTTAAAGCTATGGCTGAAAAAGAAAGTAACTGTCTTATCTTGCAATTGAGGACTGACCATAGTGGTGAGTTCAATTTCACAAAATTGGAGAATTTTTGTAGCTTTTATGGCATTCAATGACAATAAGCAGTCAGATATACACCACAACAAAATGATGTAGCGAAGCTGAAAAATAGAACAGCTGTTGAAGCAGCTAAAAGCATGTTAAAGGTGAAAACCTTCCTAAGAAATTTTGGGTTGAAGCTATAGGGTTGTTGTCTATTTTCTCACCGAATTTCTAACTTAAGCTATTCAAGGAATGACTCGTTATAAAGCATGGAATGGCTGTAAACCCAGTGTAAGTTACTTAAAAACATTTGGTTATATTGGATATGCATTTGTACATACTGAATTAACAAGAAAATGGATGAAAAGAGTAGAAAATGTATTTTTGTTTACTATAGCAAAGAAACTAAAGGTTATAGGTTGTTTGATCTAATCTTTGAGAAGTTGATTATTAGTCGTGATATTGTCTTTAACGAAAATGATGCTTGGGATTGGAAAGATGTGAATGAACAGTCTAGTTACATGCTGGAAATTGATGATTATAAGCCATGTGGTAGCTTCCTGTTTAGAATCTTCTTTAAGAATCAACTACTAGAAGGGTGAGGATTCATGTTGAAATTTATGAATCTTGTCAATATGTTTGTCTTACTTCAGAACCTAGTAGCTTTGAAGATGCAATTAAGAAAAGAGAATGGTGTGTAGCAATGGAAGAAGAAATCAAAGCAATTGAAAAGAACCAGACATGAAAATTAGTAGATTTACCAAAAAGAAAAGGAGCAATCAGTCTCAAATAGATTTACAAATCCAAGCTCAATCCTAATGACTCTTTACAAAGGCATAAAGCATAATTAGTAACCAAAGGGTATGCTCAAATTCTAAGTATTGACTTACTGAAACTTATGCTCTTGTTGCTAGGTTTGATACTATTTGAACACTTTCGTTTTTTTACTGCTAATAATGGTTAGAAAATCTTTTAACTAGATGTAAAATCTACATTTTTTAAGGGTGAGTTATTAAAAGATGTATTTGTTGAACAGCCTAAAGGTTTTATTATGAAAGATTAAGAGTACAAAGTGTATAAATTACACAAGGCAAACAAGCTTCAAGGGATTGGTATAACAAAATTGACTCTTATTTTATTGATATTGTAGTAAGATTTGTGACAGTGACCAAAAAAATTCTGCAACAAACTATAAGAATTTATCTATTTAAAGTGTCCGTTGTTAGTTTTGTAGCGTAGTCAAGTAAGTTTTTCTTCAACTTGTGTGGTTTGTTAATATTTCCACGCGTGTGGTTCACTTACATATGATCAAGCGCTCTCTTCCATGTCGGACCTGTAACTTTCCTGTAGATGACTGTACAAAAGTCTTTCATGTGTAGAGTAGGCTTCTCAAACAAAAGGTTGAATCAACTCGATACATGGTTTGTCTTTCATCGTAGGCTTTTGGATGTTTGGTTCAGGACGCAGGGTACAGGCCTACTACGTACCATCTGTTGTGTCCCTGATAAGGGGAAAATGGCGAGCTATAACGTGTTTAGAAAATATTAATCCTTCCTACAAGGACTTCAAAAGTTTTTACTATTTATAAATAAGATGAATAGCTCTTTACAATGTATTGCTGTATGTCTCACTTGTGTGATAACTTGCTTGAAAGAGATGTAGTGGAACAGAGCTTGGTTGTAACGGCTGTCGTTGCCGCTGTAAGGCGATATTGCCTAAGATACTTTTACCCCTGAATCCCAAATTCCCCCTATAATTTTGGATAAGAATCCTTTCATGTGGAGCCTAGAACCAATTCAAATTAATAAAATTCTAATTCTGCTCGCATATGTATTTGTAAAGTTCGTCTCATCTAAATTGAGGTTAAAAAAAAAAAACTTTTTAATAGGATATGAAGGCTACCAGTAAACAGTAACAACAGTGACATACATTTCTGGCCATTAGCCATAAATATCCTAGGCATTGTTTAGTTTAAGATTTAGGAATTCATAACATCATTTAACCAAAGTAGAGGATTTTCATGGAGCTTCACAGATTTTGAAGCAATTCTGTTTTAATGCCACCGATGGTAACAAGACCCTCACCACTTCTGGGCACGAGGGTCACAACCAATTCGTCGTCGTCATCGGCTCCCAAATCCTCCAACAGCTCTGTGATCCCCAATCTCAAGCACGTCTTCATTGTGTTCATACCCTTGTGCTTGTGAGGCACATTCACAAAGCTCCCTGCAAACTCCGTGTTGTCCGGTGTGGTCGTTGTCTCATCTTCATCGTTTACGAACACATCGAACTTGACATTGATGTCTCTTTCCAGCTGAATTCCACTTATTACAAGAACTTCCTCTTCCTTTTCTTTCTCTTCACTGCTTCTTGATTTTTTTGGCCTCGCAACTTTTGCACTCACCACTTTATCCAAAACCAATGGGAATGCAGTGAGTGGTGTAAGTGTTTTCTTTGTTTCTGCTGCAAAAGCTGCTTGGGTTTGGCCAAAGACCTTCGTAGCCACTTTCTTGGATGACCTTTTTGGGGTGGGCTTTGCCTTTAGCCAAGGAATATCAACTTCTTCAAAATCATATCCTAGCTTTCTTGTGTCAAGACAGTCTCTAACCTTAACGCGAACGAGATTCTTGTTCTCATCGTAGAACAAAAAGATCGAATCAAGCCAATCCCTGTCTGAAATATCTTTGTGCTTCCTATCTAACTTCTTCCATATGTTCCACATTCGGTCAACATTAGAGTGATGAGCATAAAATAAAGGGTCTCTACCAGCGGAGTAGAAATTTCCCATGTCTTCACCATTCGGTTGAGTAGGATCACCAGTCCAAATGTGAAGCTGAGTGTGTGGTGTCGTCTCTATTGTGCCAGCTCCAGGGTCTGGATCATTACCTGCTCGATAAGCTGACCCGAAAAAGAGAGTATTGGTTTTGGAAGAAGTCACCATTTGCCGATACATGAGCGCAAAATTACTGGCGTATAATTTGTTAGCGTCTGTTACAGGGGTCTTCTTGCTACTGTAGTCAAGATCGAGTAAAGTTGGTGGTAAATGACTCTTGTTTCTAAAAGAGTTATATAGGGATGATCCAAGCGGGACGTAATCTGAAGGCATTTTCATGCCAGGGATTGCATCCCAGTTCCAAAATGGCATAGCAAAAGTTGGATCGTCGATCAATTTCCCAAGGATTCTCTCGTAGAAATAGAGATACCACCTGTGAAAAGGAAAGAAAAGCCATGAATTGTGAATTTGGAGGTCCAAATCTGGGAACCCAACTTGGTGATAAGCACCATTGCAATAAGCACAGTGGACGCTTGCTTGTTGCATGAAGCTACGAGGGTCGTCACCAGGTAAAGATCTCATGAGCTCCATGGCTCTGGAGAATTTTGCTTTATCGGAATCCCTAAGTTTATGAGCAGCGGGTCTTATCCGAATTCGAGTTTGTGGAGGGGGAAACTTGAAGTCAATGATCTTTGAGTCTGTCGGAGGACAACAGTTGACAGGCTTAGCACCAGTTGGCAAGTCCGCTGCGCCGCATTTTGCGAGCTCCGGCGCCGCAATCGGTTCAGCGAAGGCAAAAGGGTCAGAGAGAGCCGTGGTGCCGGAGAGACCTCCAATGCCAATGAGTACATCTCTTCTTGTAGCAGACTTATGGTTTAGCAAAGGCTTGTCATGATCAATATCACTACCAGTGCTATTGGTATTGGCTCTGCATGGAACTCTAGGGTTGTAGTGAGGAGTGCTATTTATAATTCTGCAATCAAAAAGTTGGGAGGATTTTGTGAAGGAGGAGCAGATAGAGGCACCAAAGACGTTGGCAGGTGGGGAAGAGAAAGAAGTCATGGTTTATGGTCTACTAAAATGCATACAAAGGTCTCGTTTTATAGTGAAGTAAGTATTCTGACTTTTCCTCCTTCTATTGATTATCTGAAGCACCTACTCCACGTGAATCAAAGGAACCAAATTGACATCTGATTTTTAGATAAGCTGATTACCATAAATACGCATTTTACTGTCTATAGTACCCTTTTAATAAGATTAATTATATAACATACTCATTTCTCGATCAGGATTCTTTTGTTTTTGTTCATACTGTAATGTATGAGAACCCCTTCACGTTTTTGAATTGGAACAGAATTAGTTTAACTCGAGACATCTATAACTAGAAATTCTGTGTAGAGTATAGTCGTAAGAGTCCATAAAAACTTTGGAAACTTATAGCTAGGGATATTTGAGAGAGAGCTGGTGGGCCATAAAACTTTGAATTTTCTTCTAAATCTTCCAGGGACATCGAAATATTCGTTGGATATCCGACTTCAACAGGAGGAGGTGAAAAGGTTGCAAGTGGCAGCGAAATTGACTTTTCTGAAAGATGCACCACAGACTGTGCCACTTTGGATGGGTTGTATAGTGGAGATCCTGATGGAGTGATTGCTAGTCCAGTCTAAGCGATAATCTATCCTGAGGCTAGTCCAGTCTAAACGATAATCTGTGGGTTTATCTTTGATCCTAATGTAAATCTCTCTTTCAATTATACATATATTTATAATTTAAATTACTTTAAAATAAATTAGAGTATTAAAAATAAAAAATAATATTTATCTAAATCAACACTTGTTAAATTGTTATCTTTATTAATGAAAATTTACGACTTAAATCCTATATCAATAGTCCATATTAGATGCAAGAAGTGGGTACCACCGCCTTGGCTTATCATCATCCCATTGGCGCCACGACACGGACAAATCTTCCACCTTGGAGCTGGATAAGTCATAAATAGTACGCAGTGTTTTAATTTTTTTCTTCAGTACAATGTTTTGGACTGATGAAAAAGGACAGATGCTAGTATCCATGATACTATAAGATAAAGAGGAAAGTGGCGTGCGCTTCTCCACCTCATTTACTTGTTTTTCATCGGAAACGAATTAATGGGGAAAAGAAAGAAAACAAATAAAAATTAATTACTTCACTTGTTTTTGTCATTTACTCATTTCTAAAAACAAATTCTAAATAATAAGCGAAAATTAATGATGTACAGTAATCCTGGTCATTAGGTATATCACAATCAAAATCAACAAACCTACTCTAGCTAGATTATGATAAAAACCAGACCAATAGAGACTTTTTTTTTGTTTTGTTTTTCAAAAAGTCAGACCAATGGGGCGTGGGAGACTCTTTGGTGGAGGGAGGCAAGTGAAAACTGAAAGTTGTGGACCCAGTAGCCAGTAAATTTCGCTGCCGTAGTACAATAATGCACTAAAATTTTGTCAATATTTTGCGGACAGGAGACACCGTAGCCCTTCGAGATTGGCGTTTTGCAACGTTAGAAGTTGGTGGAATGTCATATCACTGATCAGAATATTGCGTCACTATGTGTCGAATAACTAAAGAAAATACAATTGTACATTTCCATAAAGGATGATTCCCTGCTTTATTTGACGTTATATGATAATCTATTAAGGACTTGTTTCATATGTTACATACGATATAAAATCCATGTGATGAATATTTTACCTCAAATTCAAAAATCTAAGTTGAAAGTTTGAAAGGTTAAAGTACGTTCTACTAATTTTTGTACGAATTTTTTTAAAAAACTCAATATTTGATCATGTTTAAAAATTTATAATTTTTCAAAAATTTTCAAAGTTAGTGAAAATCTAGGAGTCCATTTTAATTTTTTATTCGATTTTATGTTTTTATTTTTGAGTTTCTATACTACTTTTTTTTAATATTTTGAAAAATAGAAATAGAAAACAAAATCAAAATTAAAAACAAGCAAGACCTAACTTCTAATAAAATATTATTTGTTATTGTTGATATAATGATTTTTAAATAGACTTATATCTTTTTTTAAATAACAAAATTAATTTAATTAAAGAATAGAAGTTAAGTATAATCCTTCTAAAGCCAAATAAGAAGGTATTCTAAGAATTAATTTTTTAAATACTAGTACCAATTTCATCTCAAAATAATATCATATTGGAGTAAGTCAATATTGGTATCAATACCAAAAATTTTTAAAAATTTTAAAATAATCGTTAAAGTTTATAAAATCTACAAAATAGTCCTTTAATATATTGTGTTGTATAGTTTTTAACTTTTATTAGCTATATGATTTTATTATTAATTAGATAAAACATTATTCTTAATTACTTTATTATTAATTATTTAATAAATTAGTAAATATTAATTATATTAAATATTGAATATAAAAATATATGATATAAAAAAGAAATAAAACAAAGATGACAATAAAAAATATAAAGTATTAAAATAAGAAAATATATGATACACTAGTAATTTAATGTACATAGAAATTAAAAGAGTACATAAAAATATTTAAAAATCTCACGAAAAAGATCCAAGAATACGATTAAGATTAAGATGATAGAATGCGAGAAGGAAGTCTAAAGATCAACTGATAACGACAGAGGGTATCACTTGTTCTTTGAATAGTTCTTTCAAAAAATACACGGTTCATATGGTTATTAAAACTAAAAAGGAATAACCCAATTAAGTTCATGATTTAACTTAATATATCAAGTAAGTCGAGTTATGGACCAATAAAAAAATTTATCTTCGAAATCCAAGAGAAATTAAAAGGGTTAGTGTATGAGAAATTAAATCATACATAAATGATAGAAATTTCAAAGCGCGATGCTTGGTTACAATTTCGAATATGTTATTATATATTTGATCTAGTTTTTGTTGTTTTTGATGTTGAAACGGTTTTTCTTTATCTACGGGTAATGAGTTTTTAATAAAATACTGATTAATAAAAGTTTTTGAAAAAAAAAAGAGGGGTTCATTTTATGATAAAAATTCATTAATTTTAGGTATTTCACAACAAGAAAACAAGGGATCCGTTAAATTCCAAACAGTCAATTTCACTAGTAAGATTTGAAGGCTTACTTCACATTTGGAATTGCATAAAAAATACTATTTATCTAAAAAAGGTTTATGAAATATACTAGGAAAATGTCAATGGCTCTTGTCTTATTTGTCAAATAAAAAGAAAATACGATATAAAGAATTAATTATTGAGCTAGGTATTCAGGAGTTAAAAATTCATAATTTTTTTTTTACATATCCATACAATTGAGTCCTTGGGTTTTCGAAATAGTGTATAGTGTATAAAAAAGTGCTTCGAATTATTGTTATTTGACTTGGACCCATTCTAAAAATAAAAAAGTCAAGGCATTTTGAATTGTTTGTTGATACAGAAAAAGTCAAGGAAATCCTTTGAAATTATTCCAATATTGGACCTTGGACATATAATGGTTTGAATCAAATCTCTTTAGAAAGAAGATTTTTTGTCTCATGGTAGCATGCTCCAATCCCCTTATGAAACTTTCGTTATTAGGTTAGCCATTGACTTTACATGTCTTTAGCGATTTTTATAACATCATCAAATGATACAAGTCTTAGATAAGAATCTACAACGTACTAGAATGCCCTTGTTGACGATCCTTTACTTCAACAATATCTAAGGTTCCTCGAACAATTTGATATCTCACACTGGATAAATCCTTAACCCTTCCTCCTCTTACTAAAACTACAGAATGTTCTTGTAAATTATGGCCAATATTAGGTGTATAAGCACTGATTTCATGCCTTAACTAGTACATAAAAGTGTATACCATGATTTTTTTGTCTACCAATAACTGCATGCATTGTGCGATGGATGCGTACCCCTTTAGCTAATTTGATTTGATGGAGAGATAAACCAGTAGCACAAGGTCTCAAACTAAAGTAGACACAAACCTCAAACATTAAAAAAAAAGTAAGTAATAAATAGTTAAAAGTTGTAATGAGCAGTAAAAGCTATAGGCTTCACAATTATAGAGCTCCACAACATTAGTTAGTGAGCAGTAGAAGCAAAAGCAAAAGCAAAAATAAAGGGGTATTCGGCTAATACTTATCCTATATAGAAAATTTTGAAAAAAAATTATTCTCCAAACTTTCATAAATTTACAAATCGGTTTTGATTTTAAGTCGATATTTTGATATGGATCAATATTCCTACTCAATACAATTTTGACTCAAATTGCATTGGTTTCGAACCGATACGATTTGAACTGATAGTGAATCACTAGTTCGAATCAATTTTTAAAACTCTACTAAGAGTTCTCTTTTAATTAAAAATAGAAGTCTTAACTTGATCGCAAGTTCTACACATCAAGCATTTAGCTTCAAGAGGTACTTAAAAAGTTAAGTTATATGTTTTTTTCAAATATACTTGTATCACATTAACAATTTAGGTAATTTCCTAAATTTAATTTTTATATTTGATTTAGAAATAATTTAAATGTTTAATATTTTTAAAATATTAAGATTTTTTATTCTTTTACAAATGTTGAGATTTTTTTAATATTTCACAAATATTATAGTCTTTTTAACAAAGTCAAATATTATAGTTTTTTTAAATATTAGTTTAAACATAAAGGATTTAAACATAACTTGGTCAAATTTGAAATTAATTCGTGAAACTTAATAATTAAATGAAATTTTGAAACAACTGTAGTAAGGAGAAAATTATTTTTTTAAAAAATGTAAATTGAATTAAAAAATTAGAAGAGTGACAACTAAGCCCAAGAACTCCAAAAACTCAAGGTTACTCCAAGCCAAAGCAAGACAGCTAAACATCATTGGCTTCTGCACACGTCATCCTTAACAATACAACACCGAGCAAAGAAATGAACAGACGGACAATCTAAACCTCAGGCAAGTCTAGAGACCCAAGGTAAATCGAGAGAAATCCGACGACATATCCAGCACCAAGGTAGCAGCCGGACCTTTTCTTCTATGCATGCCAGTCTCCTCTCTCTTTTGTATTGAATTCTTATAAGACTAGATGATTCTATCTACTAGAAAAGAGGGTTTTACCATTTATGCAAGGAGAAAATTATTTGTAAAGGAAAGAGTAGTTTTAGTTAAAAAATTATCTTAGTTATTATAAGAAAACAACTTATCTTAGATAATACAAATTATAATTAAAATTAAATAAATCAAAACTCTTTTTAATTTATCTTTATCTTTTCAATTAAATATATTATAATCATAGATCAAGATTGATGTTTAACAATATATCATAATGATTCAAAGATTGAGAGTATTAAAATGGTTTAATTTAAGTTATTCATGCATAATTATAATGTATAATTTAATTCTTTCCTCATTCAATATTTTGATTGAAAATAAAATATAAAATTAATATTTACTCTAAATATTTCAATCGTATTCGTTCTTGGTAACTAATAAATAATAAATAATTAATATTTAAAAATAATTTTTCAAATTTCAATGCACTTTGATAAGAGAATTTTCAAATCATTATAAAGTAAGAATATTCGAACATTCTTCTTAATTACTTTACGGTTATGAATCTATTATTGGTTCACTAAATTATTTCTATACAATTTATATAATATCTAAATATTACCGATTTAAACTATTATAGAATAGGTCATAAATAACATCAAAATAGTAATTATTATATAAGATAACTTTGGTAATCTCAAGTCTACATATTAATTGTACAATTAATCGTAATGAGAAAATTCACATATACACAAATAATGTTTCATTCGAAATCTTTATTATCGAGTCAATTCAGTGACCTTTTTTTTAATAAACACCCATATATTTATTTAAATATCTCCATACTTTAATATATAAGATCGATTTCTTTATTCATAAAAAAGAAACATAATATGTGTTAGTCTTACTGTGTCATCAATATCCCTTTTAATGAAAACAAGACTAAGAATAATTTATGAATAATAAAAAATGTAATTTAAATATTATAATTACAATCTCATTATAAATTTGAACTACTCAATAATTATTATAGGAATTTTATCTTTAGTATTAATTATTCAATATAATTAATAAAAATATATAAAGATAAAAATTGTAATTATTAAATAAATGTATAATGTCATACATGAAATATGCAACTAACTAATTGACTGCAATGACATAATAAACAATCTCTTACTTGCAATAATGCCAACCGTCTATTTATCTGATATTATATCCATCCATATGTTGATCATGTATTTTTCTAAGACAATAGCTTAGTGAGAAGATTTACTAAATACTCTTCCGTGGAACTTGCTCCAATATAATATTCTTTCGCTCCATTATTTCTTTAATCAAATGAATCTTCATAAGCACATACTTGGATCATTAAAGGGACCTTAGTTCCTTAGTCTCTACAATTGCAATGGTATTGTAATAATTTAATACTATTAGATCAACTATGTTTGGAACCATTCCAAGTTAGGTGACAAACTTCTTAAGCTAAACTGCTTTATTCACTTCCTCATAAATTGAAATGTACTCAACCTCGATCCTAGAATCTAAAATGGTCAATTTTTTATATTATTCTAATTAATTACACCATAATTAAAAGTAAATATGTACTCTGAACGTGATCTGTTATCAGTATGATCAGACTAAAACTAACATTTGAATAACTTTAACTCTCAATTTAGCTCCTCCATAAATAAAAAATAAAAATCTTTAATTTTTCTAAAAAACTTTAAAATGTTTTTCACAATCATCCAGATAATTATCACTAGGATTGGCTTAATAGTTCCTAGTTAAGCTCAAAGTATAAATAATATTTGATCTTATACATAATATTGCATATATTATTGATCTAATAGTAGCAACATATAAAACACAATCCATTTTATCTCTCTTCTTTTATCTTAGGACTGAAACTCTTAGAGAGTTAAATTCCATGCGATGTAAATAAGAATCCCCTCTTGAAATTCTCCATATTAAACCTTTTTAAGACTTTATTTATATACATAGTCAGGTCAAACAAGCAATTTGTTTAATCTATTTCTATAGATATTTATTTCCAAAATATATAAGGTTTCTCTTATATACTTCATGAAAAAAAAATTATACAGTCAATTTTTAAGTATAGGTATATTGTTTTCAATGAATAATATTTCATCTACATATAACACTAAGAAAATAATTACACTTCCACTAATCTTTTTGTAAATACAAGTTTTATTCACATTTAAAATAATATCTCCAGTAATTTTAAAGTATAGGCAAAGGTTGTGTTGACACAAAATTATCCATAACTTAAGAACATAATTATGGAATGGAAAATAGTAAATATCAGTGTGTGGTTAGTGAAGGAAAGAAGAATAAGGGGAAGGGAGAAAAATGCCAAAGAAAAGGGAAAAGGAGAGTTTTTATCCAAAATACAACATATTGTCATTTCATATAGGAACAAATCGACATCATTTTCATTAGTTAAGTTAACAACGTCTATTCCTATCAAAACGACGCCGTTTCAAGAAAATAATTTCATAGATGATGCCAAAAAAGGATAATAGTCACAATGTGGCCTGAGACAGCCTTCTCAGCATGTCCAGTTGACTTTCAATTAGGCCATGTAGGACAAATTTAACAAAGGATTGATGGAAGAAAGATATTTTTCAGGGACCTATTTGAAAGTTTTAAAACATTAGGGACTAAATGATAGTCAACCAATAACCCTTTGTAAGATATTAGGTCCACCATTTGTGAGATAAAAACTCTTGTACGACTAAATTTCAACTTCTTCATTCTATCATCTAAGCAAAACTTTTTACTAGTATGTATAGGAACACTTACAAGGTTATAATTTTTCAAGATGTATCTTTTAAAAAGATCATGCATATATTTTTTTCAAAATGAAAATACTTTGAGATCGTGCATATTTTTTTTCAAAATTAAAATACGTTGAGATCATGCATATATGTTTTTCAAAATGAAAATACTTAATCATATTACTCAACTTCTATCTCTAACAAGGAATTCACAATATTTAAATTAATCATTTGAAGTTCTTGGTAGTCGTCTAATGTTAATCATTTAATATTTAACAATAAATTGCCATTACTAGTAGACGTCTTATCTTCAACATAGAGATAAATAATGAGCCTTAGAAGCTTACTTTTGGCTTTCAAATATAAGGCTAATTTAGAAGCTTACTTTTGGTTTTCACATGTAAGGCTAGTTCACTGGACTTTTAAACATAATTATTTTTACTTAAATGTCCATATATTTTTCATACTAGTGCCACGTTATTTATTTTAAAGCATATACTAGCTTTCTTAATTTTTACACTTTGTTTTCATGGTTGTAATCCCAAAGCCTTATGGTTGTTACACATAAACTTCCACCTCTAAAGGTCTATATCAAATACTACCTTCTAAAAAATTAATAAAAATTTCAATTTAAAATAGCAATGATATTCAAGATATTGCTTTTGTATCAGACCTTATCACTATATAGAGTTATTTCTTTTTGAAATTTACCTTTTCTCATTTCATGTATCTAGATATAAAATTTGTATTTTTTAAATAAAATTATTAGTGGTATTTAGTTTCATAGATCCACTCTAACTTAATAACTCTCTTCTTAAGTAGAATTTCATGTAGCTTTTGTGTCTTATTCCTTTTTAAACTTCTTATTTCCTCATCTATTGTTGCACGTCAATTATACTAGATTTCTTCTTCAAAATAGATTGATTCTTCAATTTGAACAAGTTAAAATTGTTTTGTCCTTTCACAAATTTCTTTCAATAATTATTATTTATTTTGTATCATAAATTCAATAAAAAATATTATATCAATAAGAGTTAATGAAAGCATAACAGAAAGTTGGGTTTTCAGGAAGTTTTTAAAAGGTTTTAAACACATTTAGATCTTTTGAATATTTGGAAAACATTGAATTCTTATTTGGATGCTATGAAATTTTAAAGTTCTTTTTAAACTTTAGTCCAAACCTTAGAACTAAGATAGACCTTTGCCAATGTCTAATGAGTAATGACTAGTTAGAAACAAATTTATGCACTAGACGCTATAAGTCAAACCATGACACGGTAATCAACGCCGCATTATTTCGCTATATAAATATACTGCATTTAAACAAGTTCCCACCGTCAAAGTAATAGTGGAGACATTAGTCAGGTGTGAAGAGGATTGATATAATTAAATGGAATTTTAGAATTAAATGGTCTTGAAAGTGTGCAAATTTTTAGGTTAATTTTGATACTCAATTGTAGGCAACTATATATTTTTTTTGGAAAATAGGCAACTAAAATATTTGACACTAGTTAGTAGACATTTGTGAATTTTTAGTAAGAATTAGACGCAAAACTCTGTCCTCGTATGTCACGTTTCATCCATATTGGTTTTCTTATACAATTTGATTGCTATTATCTCCTGTTCATTGATGCTCTAAAAAAAATGGTGGTTCATGGTTTATAGAAATTAAGTTTAAAGGATATTACTTAACTACAATATAATCTTCTACATAATTGAGATTTGGTAGTAGATGATACCAACTTATTAACTTCATCTCGTATATTTAGGAGTCCTTGGTAATGGTGAAAACCACCTAAAAGTATGTGAAAATGGGATATTAATGAAATGTGAGATTCGGACACTTAAAAGGCAAGATGTGACATTGTGTTTTATGTTTACAAATTTTAAATAGAAGTTACAAAAAGCTTACAAATATGGACATTTTCTGTTTGTAGTGAGGTGAATGGACATCTTGAACATGGTGTGTGGACTAGCCGAATGGTTTTTAACCACTTAGGTAACAAGGCTTATTTGGAGCCTAATTTTTTTATTCAGTTTGGGTCAGACCCTAATGTTTTGAAACGTTTAAAGAAAATCTTAACGTTTTAAAAATGTTCAAAAAGAATCATAACGTTTATAAGACATTTAAAATAAACCTCAAACCATTAAGTCCGTTAGTTCTTCTGTTAAGTTTGATATGAGATTATCCACGTCACACAAACAAATTTTAACTATGACCTATGTGAACATGGACCCACATCCAAATTCTCCCACTCCTGAATCGTCTTTCTCCTTCACTTGCCCGACGGCGATTTCTGTGAAGCATGCCTCTTGTTCTTCATTCTTCTATCGACACCTTCTTCCACCACATACTTTTTTTCGTTTAAAAAATGTGTATTTTTCTTTTTATTCTCCCTCCACCGACATCTCCATTGTCTTGGTCGCATCTCTCCGTCTTTTTTTTAGGTGTACCTAAACAGTAGGATTTGATCTCTGGCTTCCACCCGCGTCTCCATCAGCAGCTACTTTTCTCTGGTAAGCTTTGTCCTCTTGTAAATTGTTGTGTCTTTAAGGCCTTATGCATGTTTATTAGTTATCAATTGTTAACACTTTTTGGTCTAGTAATAGGGGACAAGGCAAGTGAAAAGAACTAATTTTTATGGTCCAATTTGTCGGTTTATGCAAAAGTGTTATACTTACCTTTTGCTACTGTGAGAAAAGGAAGAAAAGATTTAGAATACCTAAATTGGTGATGGCAACCTGAAGGCTGTAATATACCAAGGTGCGTATAAAAACAAGTAAGTCATCAAATGTCTTGAGAATGCAAATATTATAAGCCATGAAAGTTTACTGCAATTCAATAACTATAGGGAATAATAGTTGAGAATTGCATTAAAGCTGATAATTTTATGTGCTAATAAAATAAAGTCTTCATGAAGACATTAACAAAAATATAGTGATTTCTCTGTAAATCCAGAAGCTTTCTTTTTCCTTTTTTGGCTTTAATTTATGGATTGAAGACGACCTGAAAATTTGAGTTGTGTCCTCTTAGACAACACATCTAGTAGTTTTCCTAGAAAATCCATTAAATTGGCATGTTTTGTATAGAGTCTCCA
>JAOXYD010200995.1:0-22080 GCA_028565735.1 Pinacopodium congolense
TGAGAATGTGAATTGGATTTTGCTTAATTTGGTGTTTTTAAGTTTAGATTGGTTTGGAACTTTAGATAAATAACATGAATTAGGTATTACCTTTAGCCTTGATCATCCTTTAGGTAATTTCCTAATTTAAATGCTAGGATTGAACATGTGATACGTAATTATCTTTAGCGATTTTTAAAAAGTAGCAATAAGTTAGTTGGTTTTGTTTGGATACTTAACCAACTAGTCTAGGGTTCTATTACTTTAGGTTACACTTTTCGAACTTGCAAGTTAGTGGCCTAAGTTAGTCATTCCTTAGTATCTAATGTTTCTTCACTATTAAATCTAGAGAGTTTAATCTAGGTTATAGTGAAGAGAGGGTCATTTCTAGATCTTGTTAGATTTACCTAAATTAGGAGAACCGAGGGATTGAGAGCTTATTCAAACCTTTAGGCTGACACAATAGCTAGAACACCCTATTATCTAAATCCAAGGATTAATAGTTATCCTAGAATCTCGATGATATCTTCGACTTATTTCTTTGTCATTGTTAGTTTATTATCTTTTGTTTTGTGCTTATCCTTTTTGTTGTTTTTATTTAATCTTAGTTATATTAGTTCTCTTTGAGTCTAGGGGTTTTATTTTTATTTTTCTTTACAACATTAGAAATAACAGTACATCCTACCACTCTATAGGATCGATTCTGACTTGCCCTAGCTACATAATTATGTTAATTAAGTTAATTTATTATTTGGGAATAAACGATGACTCACTACAAGGCCATTTTGTCATCATCAAAACAAGATGAAATTTCTTTTGATTAAACAATTTCCTCTTTCTTGATGATAACAAAATCATATGATATTATAAACTATATAATCAAAGTAAACATAAAAAAAACTAATATCACTTGAATTTTTTTAACTACCCTTTAAACATTATTTACTAAATCTCCTCCTTTATACTATATTAAAAGTAATAAAACAACCACATTCCAATACAAAATTCAAACACAATATATTTAGTATAAATCACCCCAAAAAACAGCATATTATCAAGTTTTTTACTATATCAAGTTTTTGTTAACTCCCCTTATATTAAACATAATGTAGCAACAAACTCAATTTTTAACAAAACTCAAATTTATTACAACTTTAACAACTTAAATTCATTATAACTCCTCCTCAATTGATTAAAATTCACCACTCTACCCCAAATTCATACATTAAATTTATTGATTCATTAGATAAAAAATTATTTCCCCTAAATAAGACATAATATCGTAGCTAACTCTTCTTGTTTTTGGAATCAAGAAAAAGATTAATATAAATGTATAAAGCAAACTATAATAATAAAATCAAACAATTGTAGTGAAAAGTATATAAAGGTATCATAATAAACTACCATCTATCATGCATAACTCTCTTCTAATCATGAAAAAGCTATCCCCTCACATTGGTTTAGTAAAGATATCTGCTAATTGATATATTGTATCAACAAATTCTAGTTCAATATCCATATTTTAAACATGATATAGAAATGATACATAATTTATGTATGGTTTGTCCTAAAATATTGGACGAGGATTTTGGTTAGGTAAGTTACACTTATATTATCACACCTAATAGGTATTTTGTTAAGATTAATCCCATAATCCTTAAATTGTTGTCTAAGTAATATAGTGTGTGTGTAACAATTTACTAGCAACTATAAAATTGGGTTCCACCATAAACAAAGTTATGGAATTTTTTTTCTTACTAAACCAAAACATTAATGCATCGCCTAAAAACTATTATGTATTGGATGTATCGAATAGACCACCTACATAATCTATATCCAAACATCCATTTAAATCTAAAAAGGTATTTCTAGGATACCGAAGTCCTAAGTTCTTTGTTCCATGTAAATATCTAAGGATGCATTTTGTGACTAATAAATGCAACCTTCTAAGACATGCTTGAAACTTAGCACATAAGCTTAAACTAAATATTATGTTAGATCTACTACTAGTTAAATATAATAAACTATCAATCATACCTTAATATTGTTTAACATCTATAAGCTTACCTTCCTTATCCTTGTTCAACTTAGTGGATATGCTCATGAGTGTGCTTAGAGATTTGACTTGGTACATCCCAAAGCACTGGAATAGCTCATTTATATATTTGATTTGATTGATGAATATGCCTTCCTTCATTCTTTTTATTTGAAGCTTAAGGAAGAATTTTAATTCACCCATCATGATCATTTTAAACTCTCTACTCATGCAATTTGAAGATTCTTGACATAAAACCTCATTAGTAGTACCAAATATAATATCATATATATATATATTTAAACAATCAAAATATCATCTTTATCTAGTCATGTTTAATTTTCCTTTGATAAAACTATTTTCTAGGAGGAAATCACTTATCATATCATACCTTAAGTGCTCACTTTAAATCTTATAATGCCTTAGAAAGTTAAAAAATGGGCTCAGGTACCTCATGTCTTTCATAATTGCAGGTGATAAGTGTGTTTTTGTGCTATGTTTTAAGGTTGTTTTTAGGCATTTTAAGTGTTGTTAGTGTGTTTTAATCATAGTTAGTATGAACTTTTGCATCCTTTTATTATATTTTAGGTATTTGATCATGCCTTTGTTTATGTTTGAGGACAAAGTACAAACTTATTTGAGGAATGGGTTGATGCACTTTGATATTTGGATGTGTAAATAACAAATGAGACCCAAAACCATTACATGTTTTCGTACTGAACCTTTAATGATGTATTAGGTGCCCTTAGAGAGCTTCGATTGCAATGAAATTTTATAAGAAGCTATAAAAACATGTGAAGATCCTACATATCAAATTTCAGATCAAAATAAGGTCTTTATATTAAGATATAGTGAAAATACCAAGTAGAGGTTAAAGTTAGAAAAAGCTTATTTGGCAGGGTGAAGTGGCAAAACGTGTAAAGACGTGTTTTATGAATTTTTGGGACTAAGAGGTCGTGAGAATTAACCTAGAAGCCACATTTTGACCCTAAGAGACATCCAAGAGAGAAAATAATCTTTTAAGGAGAGGAAAAACATGAAGAAACTCATGAACAAAGAAGATAATCAAGATTCAACAAGTGTTGTCCAGATTTTCCAGCAAAGGGGGATTCACCATCTTCACTATCTCATCTTTCTTTTACTTCCTTTTGATGTTTTATCTAAATACTCTTTGTTTGAACATGATTATGGATTGCTAAATATATTTTAGGGATTGTTCTTGAATTGTTTATCCATCTTTTACTATATTGATTTAATGCATAGTTGTTTGTGTCAATTATTAATCTCATAATCACTTCGAATCGAGAGGTTGTTTTGATTTATTTGAATTAGGGTATGCAACGAGAGTTGGTAATTTAACGAACATGCAATTAACAGATTAATAAGTGGTTGAAGAGAGATCTTAACTATTTTATTAATTACTTATAGGATTGCTTAACATCTAGTTGAATATTTAGGAAAAGTCTTGTAGATTGAGAGATTGCAAGATTAATTCTATCTTATTTCAATTAGGGGCAACTATTTACACCTTAAGAAAGGGTAATGAAACTTTAGAAAATCTTGGGTCAAACACAATTAAATCAATAAAATAAAAGGAAGGTAAAAAAGGATATAACAACCTTTAAGTCTCCCTTATTGAGTATCTTCGTTGTTTGATGCTTTCTACGATTAAATTCGCTCAAGTTTGGTCAGTTTAAGTTTGATTTTCAGTCCTATAATTTTATTTTACCTTAAACAAGTGCAATTCAGATTGTTAGGTATCTAGATTCAATTCTCGTGGGATCAATATCAATTATACTATAAATTACAATCTGTATACTTGCAGTGTAGTGAAAACTACCAAACAACACTCTTAAACAACAATTCCTAAGACTTAAATGATGTCATTGAACCTCCATTGTTTAAGTGCTGGGAACGTATATTAAATGACGAGTCCTGTGTATTGCCATTAGACTCCTTTCATATTGTCGTTTAACCCCTTCAAGAATGTACACTGAACGACCCTTCATATACTACTATTTAGCCTACTAAAGACCACCATTTAACTTATTAAACCATGTAAAAACTACCTATGTGACATCAAAGTGAAAATTGTTCATTAAGCTAACTGAAAGGAGTCTAAAAATGTGAGGACAGTTTAAAATTTTCTCAATCACCATTGCTGAAATATTCCACTCATTGAAATATTCTCTTATCAAAAATGAAATAGTTAGGCAAAAAAATTGGTATCAAAAGAAGTTGATGAAGTTTTAAACCTATTGATACCAAAATCTAATTCAAAAGACCCCAAAAATGCTAGGAAAATAGAAAAAACAAGAGGGGTGGTGTGAACAATGGATAATAAGAGGTTAGATGGAATTTTTAGTAAAGATAGGATGTTTTAGGATGAATTTATGCTAGAAAAGGATAGAGCATTGAAAATGTGAAAAATAGACACCAAAAAGACGTAAATTAATGGAAAAATAAGCATAAATAGTGTTTGGAGTGGTTTTAAGGGTTCGACACAATAAATAAGAGGTCTGAAGGAAGAAGAAGAAGAAAAATGAAACTACATCTTTTTTTTTACTACAAAATTAAACTACATTTCTTGGGAGTTAAACGGTGCCATTTAAGAATGTTGTTTAGGTCTCCATAAACTCTTAAAAGGTGGTTTCTTACAAAAATCAATCCGTTGTTTAGGATCACCATTTAAGTCTTAAAAAACACTTATAAACATGAAAATCAACAAAAAAACCTCATAAAATTTACCCCAATTCAAGGCCTAATAATTCTAAATGGATTGTACACCCAATTTGCTCAAGGATATAAGCTGGAAACATCTAAAACTAAGGGAATTAAACCAAAAGAAAATGAAACACACCAAAATAAAGACTAAGCTAAAAGAACACAACTTCAACATACTAAATAAGACAAATAAAAACACACTCAACTCTTAAAAAGGAAACCTACGGAAAACTAAAACACATTGACCCTAAAGAAAGCACACCAAAAGATAAAAACAAAAAGATCATCAAACAAAATTATTAAACACACAACAAAAACAAAAGGATTAAACAACCTAGAACTTAAGAAAATACTTCAAAAGCACAGTATACTCTAAATAAGGATTCCTAAAAGAGATTTTTTTAAAAGAAAAGCATAATAAACCTAAAGGAAATGCATCAAAAGACTAGAGATTATACTATAGAACGCATTTCAAAAGAATACTAATTAAAATTAAACCTAAAACACACTAAATGAAATAAAAGAGCCTAATTTTATAATTGGGTTACTTCCTAATAAGCATTTTTTTAAGGTCTTTTAGCTGGATCTTAATATTATGGAACTTTCAATCTTATCATTGATTATTGATCCAACATATTTGCTCCATTCTTTCAATAAGGGCAAATTAAATTTCTAAGTGCTCCTATACCTCTAAATAGACATATAAAAGCATTAAAAACCTTACCCTTAATGAAACATCAATCACAACTCCTTGAAAAAAAAACTATGGAAAATAGTAAAGAATTACAACTTTAGGCCTATAAACAAAAGTTGTAACACCTTGAAAATAAAAAAAAATATAGAAAACAATGAAGAAAAATAAAATAGCAAATAAAAAAAAGAAAAGAAAAAATAAATTTCTAGAGTAATTGATACAAATATATTCCTTATATCACGAGATATAATCCTCGGAAATGGCACTAAAAGCTTGTTAATTGATCGGTCTAAGTACTAATTAAGCTCAAATAAATCAATCCTTTAATATACATATCAAAATCAATTCAATACCAAATTTTACGATAAATATATTGGTTAAAAAATAATAAAGTGAAATATATTTAAGACTCTGGATGTCGATCCCACGAGAAAAATACTGTAAGTATTAGATTACTCGGATTACAATTATTTAAAGAACTCATAATTGTGATTTAAGAAAGTTAAAACAACTAGTTAAACCTAAAAAATTCCAATCAAAGTAAAGGAGTTCAAATTATCTTAAGGATTAGCAAATTGAATTAATTAGCTAAGGTTCAAGCTTTCAATAATTCAATTGAGTTATGAAAGAGTTGGAATCCTTAATTTAGGGTATCTTCACTGAACCAAGACAGTACTATGTTTAAGACAATGCCTTATCTCTATTGGTCCTATCTTAAAGTTTGGTCATTCATTAGACTTAAATAATAGGTTTAAAGTTCAAGAAGTTTAACATAAAAATACCTTATTTCTATATCAATGCCCTCATGATTAACCAAAGTTTAGTGATTCATTGATTTAAACAATATTGTTTATTGATTTAAACAACGTTGTTTATTGATTTATCCAACAATTAAGGTAGATTTCTCATATCCTTAGTCAACTAATATTTTTATCTTAAGTAATCAACTTAAAACAAGTATTAAGTATTCAAATAAACAAACATTATCATCTAACATACATTAGAAACTCAATCATATTAGTAAAGTATTTACTAGCCCTACCTTAGCTAAAAAATCATACTTGAAACACATATAAATAAATAAATAAAGCAATAAGAATAGGCCTTAAGCAAAAAATTCTTAAATATATTCAGCAAAAGAGTAAGATATGAATGATTTAAGAGTGTAGAAAGTACTAAGTTGAGCTCCAAAGTGAAATACAACTTTAAATCGCTGAACCAAACTCTTGGAATCTTTAAAAACAATATGACATATTTAAATACAAAGGTTGAAAATAAAAACAGAATAAAAACCTAACATAGAGAAAGAAGAAGAAAAATCTAGCTAAAGAGGTGAATTTGACTACCAATTCTTTGTTCTATATGCATGAAAATGACTTCTAAATGTCAATATATATGTTTCCCGCAAGTGGCTACAACTTGTTCTTGAAGCTAATTGGTTATAAATCCAACTAGAAAAATACAATAGCTACTTAAATGGTGCTGTTTAACTACCAACTTAAGCCCACATTTAAGTTCAAAATGGCTCCAAACATCTTTTTTTTTTTCAAATTTTCTTTTTTTAGGAATTAATTTGTAATTTAAATAACTTTAAATATAAATTAAACAATTAAACATCAAAATAAAAGTGAATTTATATCAAATAATTATGAAAAACACTATAAATTGAACCTCTATCACAATGCTTGTTAGAAAAACATAGAATTACATCATAAAATCCTTTGAAAAACTTGTCATACTAAACAATAGTGTTAGTGATAATTTAGAGGCAAAGGGCATGAATTGCAATATTCCCTTCATAGTCTCCATGGTATGGGAATTGTAAATTTTATGATTTGGTATACATTCCTTTGTACATTTTAAGTTGAAAGTATGAATAAACCTCTAGTTCAAAGTATTTCATTACTATTGACTACTTATCTCTTTACAGTTTCATAGTTACTTTCTTGTAATGACTGATTAATTACTTTTTTCTCACTGATATTTTTCGTCTCCTACTGACCAATTAACCATGCTGTTAGAATTTTCTCTTCGTGAAAACTACTTTCATCATTATGCTGAGTAGCCAATCTTTCCATGAAGGCAGTGGGGAGGCTTGTCCGCTTATATAATTTAAAGAAATATTTATCTTCAGCCAAAAAGGCAAAAATGGTTGAAGATCTATTAACACAATACACGTATAAACGACGTGTAACAAGCCTGAGCTGAATCTACAATTTCTTGAGGAAAAAGGATCTGTAAATGAATTACCTTATGAATATACAATGCAACTGAATTTTAACGAGAGCTAAGAAAGCTACTAAGGATATATACACTTGTCAACCCTCTCAAACCTCCCACAAGGTATCATGTAAGGGAAAGAATATTGGAAACCATGGAAAAAGGAAATCAAAAGAAAAACACAAACTGAACGTCTACAATTCCCTCTCCTCTTGGAACAACTAGTCCTAAACCTGTGGAAAATCCAATCGCTGAAGATATAACTTGATCTCCCTGCAATTACAGCTTAAAGCTCAAAAATCTGTTTCCCGATACAGAGATCTTTTGCTAATGACCCAAATCCTCCCTGTCAATAACACTAGATTTATCAATCATGCGCACGTTGTGTTGCTCATAAACTCTAGCCCTATTTCCTGCCCACCATTGTTCTGCTTGTTTCTTACTGAACCATTTTCGACTGTAGATGAATTAAGAAAGTGTTAGATACATCACAGTTAGAGCAATTATGAAAGATTAATTAATAGCATTATGTCAAGCGTTCAGGAATCATTGCATAGGATATTAAGGGAAAGAAAAACCTTGAATTCTATACTGGGGAACAGTTAACTAAGACCTTCAACCTTGCATGGTTGTAGCTACAAAACTTATCCACAATAGAAAGAGATCTGATAGACAACAGCATCTCCAAATAATCACAAGATTGCAAATTCCCTTGACAATACCACAGCACAGACTGGCCAAGAAAAAGGGCATCTATATATATTTGTCACACAAATAAATTTGCTTCTAAGCTGCATATCAATCTCTTTTTACCCCCTGTACAATTAAACTAAAAGCTGAGAGCAGAAACAATTGGTTACATCAGTGGCTCAAAACCAAGCATTGGTGATGAGGTTGGAGGGAAATCATCAATTCAAAAGCTTGTTGGCTCAATTCAGCTACCTTATATTCATCTTCAAGTTTTGTCACAGATTATTGCAGCAATTGCAGTGCAATAACAGTCTCAATGGCATTCACAACATTGCAACCGAATTTAAAATACTGGTCATCATATTGCATGCAAACAGAGAATATATATCATTTTGTGACCATTATTCTACCAATTCTAGTTCTTAGAACACATTATGCATGATTAGAATAATATCACTTATGCCTGAGGTATGCCTGGAGGGGTAGACAAGAAGACAGGAATGATAAGCATACACTTGACTACATACCTGAAGCGTACTTGTTTAAGATCCTTGCCGCCTCCTGGCAGGGCAGTGAGAGTTATGAACACGCCAGGCTCATCTTGCTCAACCCTTTCAGTTTCCTGGCCTGATTCACATTCTCGTGTTTTGTTCCCATTTCTAGACACTGCTTCTGTATGGTATGGTTTGTTCCCATTTCTAGACACTGCTTCTGCATGGCATGATTTGTAGTGACTTGAACTGCGGCTACTTGTAGTACTGGAAACATTAGAATGCGACTGGCTATTTAGCCCATTCATCTCATGTTCTTCACCAGCTATTTGACCATCCAGGTGATCAATAGTAACATTAGGAATGTCATTCAGAGCGGGACTCAAACCGAAGGAATTAAATGACGGTGATTTAAAATTCCGTGCTGTTCCCGCAGGTAGCCTCTCAGCCAGATCTTTTAGCTATTGGAGGCATAGAAAGAAAAAACAACATCAGTGGGATTAAGAATCATTATATTTACAAGTATCGTGAAACATCTAACTAAAAAAGATGGTAATCAATTTAATTTTCTAAACGAAAGATACAAAATCATGCCACGTGATTGTCAAAGGTAGTGACGGCACCATTAGAATTTGCAACCAGTACCTAAGATAAATGGAGAATGATTCAGCTACCCATCTTCACTACTTAAGCCATAAACCATCAGATACAGACAGCACAAATATGCAGCTGACAAACTTGGTCACTTCAGAATATGGCCCTTTATTATAACATCCAATACATCAAAATTCACACGTAGAAACATCACATTCAGGGATTACCACAAAAACTTCATTGAGATCAATTCCTGAATGCAAAGCATTCGAGTCACTGATGTAGAACCTGCATTCTAACTGTGGGCTCAGAAATTTACATTATCTCTAGTAGTAAATTTACATCTTACTCTTTCAGTTACATTGTGTTATAATAAATGAAGTGTGATCATTGCATGAAAGAGTTACCTATTCAGCAAAGAAACAAGGATGCAATCCCATAAGAAAACAAAAACAATAATAATAATAATAATAATAATCTTCCTAATAAGTAGTATCTTACTTGGGCAGTAAGAGCCTTGATCACTTCTTTTGCTGCTTTGCATTTAGCAGCCTCCTCTCCAGCAAAGGCTATTGCTTCTGTCAATTGTTTAGTACTTCTTTCCAGCTCAACCTCTTGAAGCTGCGCTTTGTGAGTAAGATTCTGAACCTGAGAAATATTGATGCTTAATGCTTAGCAACTAAAGCAGACAACCTACCAAATTTTGCAAGCTTGCAGCCTATCAATTCGAAAGTTGACAATAAATAACTGCTGTCAGATACTA
Source organism: Pinacopodium congolense (assembly GCA_028565735.1). Classification (NCBI taxonomy): domain Eukaryota; kingdom Viridiplantae; phylum Streptophyta; class Magnoliopsida; order Malpighiales; family Erythroxylaceae; genus Pinacopodium; species Pinacopodium congolense. The sequence goes on from JAOXYD010200995.1 coordinate 10,191, forward strand.
TATAATTATAAAAAAACTGGATCTTACCAACTGTTGATCAAGTCATTCAACTTAGTTAACTATGAAGAGCGATTCTTGTGAAGTCAGATAAAGTCATTCAACTTAGTTAACTATGAAGAGCGATACTTGTGAAGTCAGATAAAGTCATTCAACTAAGTTAACTATGAAGAGCGATTCTTGTGCAGTCAGATTTAAATCCAATTCCTCTGTGGTACAATAAGCACAGATTATGGCAATGCCCGTTTACTTGTGAGTTACTAGTCTAAACATAAAAACAAATTTTGAAAGAAAAAAAAAACTAAAGCATGAATACCTGCACCCTTAATTTAATCACCTCTTGACTAAGACTCTCATTTTTCCTTTTAGCATCATCAACAAATTTTGGTGAGGTAAATCCACCAAGGGTTGGAGTTGGTGTTGTCGAGCGTGGTGGGCTCAGTTGCCTAGATATTGGAGATGTAGCACGGGAAACATTTCTTGATCCAGGAACTGAATCTGAGAAGCACTTCTTGGATGAACCAAACATCGGGTTAAAAGATTTAGAGATATTAAGACGACACTGAGTGCCCCCATTTGGAACAGGCAAAACTTGGCTGCTACTGAATTCTAATTTCTTGTTTCTCTTAGATGAGCGTTCAGCTTGCTTCAAGGATTCCATGGATGAAAATCTAGCAAGTTGTGCACAAGATCTAGAGTCCAATTTCTCGTTTTTATCAACAACTTCACCAGTCACATGATTGATGCTACCTCTCCTACTTATAGAAGAATGAGAGAAACCATCAATGGTTTTTCTTAGTTTACTGAAACAATTATCACAGACGTGATATGGTTTGTTGGGATTTGGTGCCATAGAAGCCCTAACAGACTTCTTACTGCTGCAAGAATGACAAAACACAAGTCCACAATTATAGCAATTGTGCTGTTTTCTTTTGAAATTAAAAGGTAAGCGGCAGCCAGAACACATAGACTGATCAACGCCTGAGACCCATTTATGAAGGCAGATAGCTGCAGTAAAATTGGTGCCACAGGCAACGCTCTTTACTTGTTTGTCTTTAAGGGCTTCTACCAGTGTTGGCCAATTTCTATCATCAGTATCCCCATGGCCCAAGCGCCATTTGCTCCCTTCCCCCAAGTATAAACTTCAGTTTTGGAAGTTAAAACTGCAACATGATAAGCACCGCAAGCAATTTCCTCAACGGAACTCTTGGACAGCTTCCCTTCAACACGAACAGGCAGCTTGCCATCAGCTTGGGGATTTCCTAACTGGCCATAAACATGACTACCCATTGTATAGACATGGCCTGACGTTGTAAGTGCAACAGACAGACTATGACCACAGGCAACTTGACAAAAGTTGGGTTCAACCAGTGCAGCAACACATGTTGGAACCAGTTTTGGCTCCTTATCCCCATGCCCAAGTCGACCTTTATCTCCATCTCCCCAAGTAAATAGTTTACCTGATGAACACTTACTGGAACTTGAATTTTTAACCATAACTTCAACAACTGCAGCAGTATGCCAAACACCACATGATGCTCTTACAGTACGAAGCCCTTTAAGGGATTCCACTCCCTTTGGTAATGAAACACTTTTCCTGTCCCCATGTCCCAGAACACCAAAGGTCCCATCACCAAAAGTGAACAATTGCCCAGAAGAGGTAACAACAGCTGTATGCCAGGGACCACAGGAGATATAGGAGACATGTATGCCTTCCAAGGGCCCATTCACCCTCTTTGGGACCCAATGGCTAACTTCAGTCCCATGTCCAAGAAGACCAAAATTATAAGTGCCATCCCCCCATGAATACAAATCACCAGAAAGGGTCACAGCACATGTATGGTACTCCCCACATGCTACAAGCTCGATGCTTGAATTACTGAGACAATCAAGAAGCTTGGGATCCAAAACCTCAGCATCTACACCATGCCCAAGCCTGCCTCCTGATTCCTTTCCCCAGGAGAAAATTTCCACCTGCTTGGTTACTAATGCAGCATGTTGTCCACCACAGGCAATGTTCTGAACATCAAGTACGACAGCAGATTCCAAAGACTTCGGCAACAGAGAATCCATTTTTACGCCCAAACAATTTACAATTCTACGTGTACCACCCCCTAGGCTACCTTCTCCTGTTCCTTCTCCCCAAATGAAAACATCCCCCAATGCATCACCTTCATCATGACCAGAACCTTGGCTGGATGAGCTAACAGCACTTGATAGGCTAACTCTAAAAGCATCCATTGCCATTGCTTTCATATGACCATGCACACTATCTGAACCTGATGACAAAGAAACAGAGCTACTTGCAGAATCTGGGGGAAGAAAACCCTTGGGCGGAACTGCATATAGTATTACATCCGAAAACCCCTTATCTAGACCACTCTTAGAAGGACTTCCATAACGACTATGGATGCGAGGATGATCTCCATCCTGAATCAAAGGAAAAGAAAGCCCCTTCATTAAATTATACAGATCATTTGGGATGGTAAGGAATTAGAAGACGGAGAAGTTGTAAAGCAAAGGTTTACACCTTCTCCAAACTATCATTACTGCCAAAAGGAGAGTTTAAAGGAGAACTTCTACAAGTGTATGTCCGTGGACTGTTTGCTTCAGATGGAATTCCGTCACTCCTTGATTCTGCTCTCCATTTTCGTTGATGGCTACGTGAAATTAATGCTTTTAAACCACTAAACCACACCTCAGCTTCATCTTTATCCTTACATATCTGTTAGCAAAAGATCAGCAGGGAACCTCAATAAACTTCAGCTGTGACAAAGGGAGAATATTCATGATAGGAATATCATGCCAAGAATTAACTGCATAAAATGTACAGATAAAACTACACACAGGTTCCAAACCAAAAGCATGCAGTAAAATGATTACCAAATCCAGTGATCTGTCATCATATATAAGAGAAAAGGACTGATACTCCTTCTCCGGCCGGGATATCTTTGAAAAATAGGCTGCAATAGAAGACCATGGCTTAATCAGTTCTATAGGAATAACACTAATATAATCACAACAGAATAAACAATCTCTGGAGTATTCTTTATCAAAAAATAGTAGAGGAACACAATATGGTACAAGATTTCGAGAAAATTGATCATAAAAATTAAAGGGCTGCCAAGGTTAGACCCTGGAAACATCCTAATCTGTGGCAAGACACTTACAGTGCGATGCCCAGATATGATTCGAGATACATGACCCTGTCTAAGATGTTTTTCCTCTTTCCCCGAGAACCATAACAAAACAGATTTGTCCTGAAATTAACAACACATTCAAACAGATTGAACTTCTAATAGCAAGAATCTAATTTTAAGTGTGGTAAATCATAGTAAAGAGGGACAGAGATTAGAAGATCACACAAGTTAAATGCTCAAAACATTCCATATCTGTTAGCAACTTCATATTAAATTCTAGCTTAGCCATTATTAGTTCAACAATGACACAAGGAAGAAAACAGGAAAGCATAAAGCAAATATGAGAACATCAGAAATTTAAAAGATCAAAAACAAAAGACATGTGGAAATGGTTCAACGTGAAGAAACTGACAAAAATTTTTCAAACTTACAATGGAAAGACGAAAGGGACAAAATTTAGGCTTCCCTCTTCTCCCATACTTCAGCAAGTAAGCCCCTTTCTTCACAGCAATGATGGCCTGTTGCAAAGAACATAACAATACTAAGTAAATTTGTTGGGAAGAAATAAGTATTCTTCTTCCCTGAAAGAACCCACGATATATACAATTGTCTTATAAGATCATTTCTTGAGTTCCCAAAAAACAATACATATGTTATTATCAAAAAAACGTTTCTTCATTTAGTGGATTTAGTGATTCTGATATCATTAAAGCAAGAGAAAAGGAAGGAAGACTAACACAAACGTTCAAACAATTCCTCGTGCAGTAGCTTGATATAGACGTTTTCCAACTAGACTCCAGAACATACACTCAGAATGCGACAAATAATCAGCTAGAAGTACTGATACAATGTATTCCACATAAAATTGGCCTATTTTCAGTTGAACTTCTACCAAAACAACTTGTAGCAACAAAATATAGATACAAGTCAACAACGATGGGTGGAACTCCATATATCACTCGCTATCATTGAACTTAAATCTGAAATTATTTCAAGCAAGTAGTAAAAGTGTTCCCGAAACTTGCAAATACTACCCCAATCCCAATTAAGTTTTTAGTATCAATAGAGTCCCCTCTGTTTAAACCAAAAAAGAGATTGGGAAAAAAATCAGCAAAAACCAGATAATCCAGAATGCCAAACATTTGACGAGTCTATACATAATAACCCAAAACTTTAGTCTTCCCAATACGGTAAATGGGCTATTATTGCGGAGAAGTAGTTCGAATCGCATTACAAAGCAAAAGCAAAAACCTTATACCTGCTCGATGTCCCGTTTGATTGGGCCATTCCTACTAAGATCCGAGGCCATTCTATCAGTCCTCGACATTAGCCACCCAGAGAAGTTAATTGAAAAAAGAAAAACTTAACCGCAAGAGACAATAATCTTATAGTCCCCCATTCTCAGGAAAAACCCAAAAACTTGCAATTACTAACACATTAAGCAAGCACATAGCTTTCACCACTCCAAACCCTTAAAAACGCTCGTTTGGAGGCTCCAACCAATTCGAATCTTTATAACGACTTAAGGCCGCGGTCATGATCACTCGCTGCAAGCTTGAATTCCTTCACTTCGTCTACTTCAATCGCAGCTATGTTAGGAGTGATGAAGCAATAGACTAACGTGCTGAAGAAGTAAAGGACCGTCAGAAAGACAAGAAATTCCCCTCCAGTGATCTTGGAGTCGGAAAATAAGCGTGTTTGGAGAGAAGGAAAGAAAGAAAGGCGAGAATCTTGGGGAAAATCTAAGAAGATGAGATACTTAAGGAGTTCCCCACTGGCATAAAAATGTATGCAGTGACTATGACTGGGAAGGGGCATGGGGCATGGCGCAAGTGGAACAAAGTTTTAGTTTTTTATTTTTTAATAAGAAAGACAAAAAATTAACTGAATTTTTTTTTTTTTTTTGGGCTTGGCTACATGGTACCTACTCAGGGGCTTTTTAATTGTTTCTGTGCTTATTCTTTCTTTTAATATATTTGTTATTAATTCCATCGAAAATGATATATAAAATCCAAAGCGAAGATCAGATTTCCAATCATCATCATAACCTTCAGGCCTAATTTATTCTTTTTTTTTTTAATTTTTTCACTTTTCACAATATCTAATTAAAAAAAAGAATTATGAGATATCCCTTAAGAATGATGTTTTGAATTTTATTTTGTTTCGATTGGTACTAATTGAAACGTGTCGTATTAGTTAATATTTAAAAAATTAGTATGAACCGACAGTATACTCCAATCACAATAGTTGTACTAGATAATAGAATGGAAAATAGAGAAAATGCTTATCTTAAAATAATCCAAGAAAATTTGATATATCAAAAACTTATGCTTGTGATTCATTCTAAATTTAGATATCATATAGATGATACACATTTTGATAAAGTTTTAACTCTTGTACAAGATTTCCAGAAAAAAGATTTAATGCATAAAGGAAATAGACCATATTCAATCACTTACAGATTATCATATGCATTATTAAATACACATCATACTGAGTGTTATACTCTACAAGATGCAATAGATTATCCAAAACTATTTGATGAAATTGAAAGATGTTATTCTCTAAGCTTTGTTCAGATAACTGAGATAAATCATGATTTTGTGTTAAATCTTCAACCAAAACCCCAAATAGATATACATAGTAGATTAATTCCCGGATTATCTTATACAAATACAGGAATCTCAGGATTAACTCGCTCAATAAGTACTTTAGGATCAAGATTAACCCAATCAGATAATTAAATCATTAAAGGTGAATACTTTAATAAAAGACAACATATTCCATGCAAGATATTAATAGATACAGGAAATTCTGGAATTTATATTACCGAACAATCAATTCATTCTTTAGAACTATATGAACTTAAAGAACTATATATATATATATATACCAATTTCAATGGTGAAACACATCAGATATCTACTATAGCAGAAACCTCCCTCAAATTAGGACAATGTGCAATTCCTACAAGATTATATGTTGCTAAGGAAAATAATCCTTTGGTTAATATTATGTTAGGACCAAACTTTCTTGATAAAGTCCAACCCTATAAGATCACCCAACATGGAATAACAATTACTCACAATGATACATTAATATACATCTCTAGATGATACATGTCACTAGTATATATTTTCTCATAGGAATTACTTATCCTCATTATAGAGCAGAATATTTTGCTACATATATCGATACCGGAGCAAGATCTTCCTTATATAAAGCAACTTGTTTTCCTTCTTAATATCATCATGATTTACCTCCTATCACAAGATTAGATATCTCACAAAATAAGATTCACCTATCTAAAGGTATTCCTCAACCTCATATACTAATGAGTGCCTTTTTGATTAAATGTCCTCCTTTTACTTCTATGATAGTGAACCCGATGTTTTACTTGGAAATAATTTCCTACAATTATTTGTTAAGATTATCTTTAATACACTCACCTTCTAGATACATCTTAAAATTCCTTGTCATCATTGGCTTGTAGTTACCCGTCTTAAACGGGCCTTTAGTTGTCCTACTCCGATTTCTTTCACCCCTCGCGCAGCCTCACGTGGTGATTTAGGATATCAACCCAAACCTGTTTTAGATAAAGGAAAACCTTTGTTAGCAATTGATACATATCTATCTCATTCCACTTTTCATCTCAAAATGATAAATGACCAGAATGAACTAGTCAAAGCCAAGATAAAAAGGAATTATTCTGAAAATCCATTACAATTTTGGTCAAAGACTAAAACAGAAGCTAGACTAGAAATGATTAACAAAGATAAGATCATAAGAGTAACAGCAATGAGATATAGTATTGAAGATCAAGAAGAATTCAAGAAATAGATAAAAGAATTAGAAAGTCTTAAGATAAAGCGTCCTAGCATTTCTCATTCATCTCTAGCCTTTATGGTCAGAGGTCATGCAGAACAAGTTAGGAACAAAGCAAGAATGGTAGTTAACTACAAACGATTAAATGATAATACTATTTTTTTATGGATATTTTCTTCCTAATAAGGAAACTTTGATTAATCTTACTAAAAATAAAAAGATATTCTCAAAATTTGATTGTAAAAGCGGCTTTTGGTAAATTAAAATGCATCATGATAACATTGCTTACACTGCATTCTCTATTCCTCAAGGATATTATGAATGGCTTGTTATGCCTTTTGAATTAAAAAATGCTCCTCAGATATTTCAACGTCGTATGGATAATATCTTTAAAGATTTCAACTTTATTCATATATATGTGGATGATATATTAATTGCTAGTAATTCTGTACATGAACATATTAAACATTCAAATGTTTTTACAAATATATGTTTCGAACAATGATTAGTTTTATCAGAGAAAAAAGCAAAGATTGGGCATAATATGATAGAATTTCTAGGCATGGAAATAGATGGTAACGGTATTAAGTTACAACCCCATATTATGGAAAAATTAAGAAAGTTTCTAGATAAATTATTTGATAGAAAACAAGTTCAAAGTTTTTTAGGCGTATTAAATTATGCCTTAGATTTTATTCAAAATTTAGCTGAATTAAGGCAACCATTTCAACAACTTTTGAAGAAAGACCAAAGATTTGAATTAACTCCTTATTTGACTTATCAAGTCAGAAAAATAAAATTATTTTGTTTTGAACTACCAAAATTACATTTACCATCTGACACAGACGATTTGATATTAAAAACTAATGCTTCAGATAATATTTGGAGTGGTGTTCTTAAAAGAATTCAATATGATAATTCTACTAAGATAGGTGAAGAGCTATGTAGATATACTTCTGGATCTTTTTCAGATACTCAAAAAAGAGATCATATAAATGAAAAAGAATTACTTGCGGTTGTTAAAAGTTGTCAGAAGTTTTATTATTTTTTACTCCCTAAAAGATTTTTACTCCGAACAGATAACACTCAGGTTAAAGCTTTTATTCATAATAATTTACATTCAAGGCCTGAATATAAATGCTATCTTAGATGGCAAACATATTTGGTAGAATATACTTTTGATATTGAAATAATTAAATATGATACGAATGTGCTTGCAAATTTCTTAATCAGAACTGATTCAGACTAGTCCAAAGGACGAAATCCTCTCGATATTAACGAAAATGTCAGAAGAAATAAATGTGTGCACAGCACCAGCAAAAGATTTATTGGAAATATCCAAATTTCCTTTAGTTCATCAAGAAATTGGAAATTCTCTCCATTCTATGGAAAATATTTTCCAGATACATTTAAACAATTATACTTATTTGGAGTAGCAGCTCATCAGATTATTGTCAAAAGTTCAGATAAGTGAAGTTTCAACTTCATCTCCTTCATCTAGTACTCTTTCTATGTTTCCTTCAACACCAGATAAAAATCCTTCAATTCCAGATAAAAACAAAGAACAACAGATTCAAACACCTTCTTCTCCTAATTTATCCCAAGGATTTGATAAAATGTCTTTAAGACCTGAAACCTCAAGTTACCAAAGAAAGATTTCCTCTATTATAGAGACCCTTGCTCATCAACCAGTTGCTTCTCTCCAGAAAAGACATCCAGCCATCAAAGCTCATTACGAGTGCATGAGAGACTTATATTCCATTGAAAACAACGAAACACAGTATATTGACTTTTCAAGTATCTATCTCCGGATAAATTTCCTTCAAGGATCAAATCCCCAGTTTGTTCGAGATTGGTATGATTTTGGAGCTATAAACACCATATATTTGACAAATCATAGATTTCCATAATTGACTTTGTTACCAAAATGGATCCAGATTGAAGTGCATGATTTTTACATGAATAATCCTATTATAACTCTAAATGATTTATTAGTTCTCAAGTTTCTGTCCGTAGGACCAGATTTCTTTGAAGATGAAAAGTATGATGCTTTTCATTTTATCCAACTCATGAAGGGTGATCAGATGTCCATTACAATGGATACCAAGATAAGAAAACAATTGGTCAAGTTTTTCGAAAATGATATTCATTACAGACGTGAAATTGGGTTAAAAACCCTACTGATAGGAATGGAAGCTGCTTATAAGCGAGGATTCCGAACTTATGGTGGTAAAAGTCCTTTATTTTCCATCATAATTTCATTCGCTAAGCGAACCCCACCAGTTGCAGATAACTACATACAGTTCAAGATAAGGCTACTTGAAACAAGCGAGATCAAATCTCATCCAGATTCCCAGAAGATTTTCTGTCAGATGCATAAGCATACGAAAAATATCTGTCCAGCTTGCCATGGAGATAATGGAAGAAAGAGAAAAGAACAAGATTCCACCTCAAGTGTCAACCTCTACAGCTGGCTAGATCACATTTACAACAAAAGTCAACAAGGGTATACATACCACGACAAAATGCTGAAGCAAGAGACCAAGAGGAATTTTACAGATATACACAACAGTCATTTGGTAAGTTGAAAGAAATTTATGATCACAGTTAAACAATACTCAAAGACAACAATGGTCACCGGATGAATCCACGTTAGCAACCCTATAGTTTCTACCAGTTAGATAACCTTATTACATGTATGTGAGGTTAAATGGTACATGCTATGATCAAAGAAGTATCTTGGGAACCTCACTCTACCTTTCTACTGTTAAGTTCCTCAATCACTAGAAAAACCAGCTTCTGCAGTCTCATCTTCGCTTAAACTAGATAGCCTCTACATTGCAGGTCTATGTAATGCATGAAACACAAAGCATTTTACAAGTTGTATAAAGATCAAATGAACATTTAGGAAGTCTAAAGCCTTGTTTAGTTAAGTTTTTGTTTTTAATTTTCGTTTCTTATTTTTCTAAACACAGAAATCGAAAAAAACAATACATAAATAAAAAAACAACATACTAATATAGTACAGAAACAAAAAAAAAAGCACAGAAACTGAAAAACACATAAAAATTAACACAAAAACACAATAACCACAACTCACAACCCAACTAAATATGCCCTAACTTCAAGTAAAAGATAGAGCATAATCCATGCACACAACTCTCCGCAAAATAACTTCAAAGTCTATTAATTTTGCTTTTTGTTTCTTTTATTTTGAGGAGGGAGGGGGTGAATATTGGTTAAGTTGTTTCCATACATATCCCCATAATACACATTTTTTATGTTTAATTTATGGAATCATCAAAGTTTTCTTACATTATCACCCAATTCCACATGAAAAAAGGGTTACATCTATGCTATAAGGAAAAGAATAGAAAAGTAAGGTCATATTTGGTATGACTTCCATTTTTTATTTTAGTTTTCAACTTTTCTATTAAAAAAACAATATAGAAATTCCAAAAAAATAACATACTAATACAGTACAAAAATCGAAAAAAATAGCACAAAAATTGAAAAAACACATAGACTAAGACTTTCTTGAATGAATCCCTTTTTAAGCAACTCTTCTACTTGTCTCTTCAACTCTTCATTCTCTATAGGATTTAAGTGATAAGCTAGGAGATTCGGTAAAGTAGATCCAGGCACTAAGTCTATAGCATGCTGAATGTCCTTTAAAGGAGGTAATTCACCTAGTAAATCATCTGATGTAAGGTCTGAAAAATCAGCCAGTAGTTCCTCCACTTCTTTTGGTAATGCTTGGAGTGTTTTAAGGGTTGTTTCTGTTACCTCTCTCATTACTACTACAACTACAATGTCTTTTTCCCTGCTAACAACTTCAAATTCCTTCTCTTTTAGGATAATAAGAGGCTTTTTCTGAGTACTTTTGGCTATCTTGTTACTTCCCATTTGCTTTTCTATCATGTCCCCTTTAATAGACTTCAAAATTATCTTCTTTCCATAAAACATAAACTGATATGTGTTAACTTTTCCAAAATGCTGCACATCGCGATCATAAAGCCACAGTCGACCAAGTAACATGTGGGATACTTTCATAGGAATGACATCATACCAAATAGAATCTTTATAAACTACTAATTTGAAAGACACCAAATATTTTTAAGCAACGGGTACTGCGCTATCATTCACCCAAGCAACTTTGTAAGGTTGTGGATGCTTCTCTGAAAGTAAATTCAATCGTTCCACCATGCTTTCTAAAACTACATTCATACTACTTCTTCCATCAATGATAAGCTTACATACTTTATTTCCACATCTAACTTGAGTAAAGAAAATAGCAGTACGAAGCCATTCTTCTTCTTCTTCAGCCTTAGGGGCAGTAAGTATGCACTTCACTACGTTAAGATTTGATGGACTAGCCTGTTCATCACTAGAGCCTCCTTCTAACTCCTCTTCATCTTCATGTTCACACATATTCTTCACATTCTTCTTCATCTTCTTCTGCTATCATGTGTAACCCTTTGCTAGGGCATTAATAAGCATAGCGGCTCCTCCCATTACATCGGAAACACTTCTTTTCATTATTGCCTCCTTTTGTCCCAGTTTCTGCTATAGCTTTGCCTTTAAATTTAGCTCCTTGGATTGTTTTATAGCTGTTTAGAAGTGCAAGTTTTGATGAATTAGTTGTCCGAAAATTCTACATAATTGTAGTTCTCTTCATGCCAAACTTCCCGACGTGAATTCTAAAATTCTTACTTACTTGCTGACTTATGTATTGTTATGCTCTTAAAGCCAAGTGATATGCATCTTTAAGACTGTAAACCCTTTCCATCATCAATTCCTTGCGAATTTTTGCTCTTAAGCCATTTTTATAGTGAGATATGAGTTGTCGTCCAGATTCCATTCCCTCACATCGGATAGAAAGCTCATCAAAAAGTTGTGTGTATTCTGTTACAGACATAGTTCCTTGT
>JAOXYD010201003.1:0-22078 GCA_028565735.1 Pinacopodium congolense
ATAAATCATACAAAACAACATTAAACACCTAATATCATACATATAGGCTGTCAAAAACACATGTAAACACTTGAAAGAAAAAGAAAATTGAAAAATTTTAAAGTTAGTGATCATTTCAAGAGTTGATCAAAGTTCATAGAATTAAAAACATCAATTGCTTTCAAGTATCATAATCAATCCATCAACTAAATTTCAAGATCATTCTTAGTTAAAACATTTAAATCATCATCCTTAGACTAACAATAATTCAATTGCATGAAAATCAAACTTGTTCCCCACCCCCACACTTAAATGGGACATTGTCCTTAATGTTTCAAAAACAATGAAAAATACATATGAAGATAGAAATAAGAGTACTCCCCCTAAAATGTAGAGACCATGTTAACTTTGATAAGCAAGATTGCAGCTTCCTTTTTCCTTCCTAAAAATAAAACAAGGAAAAGAAAGCAAGTAAATGCTTAAATGAAAATAAACTAAATCCTAATTAGAAAATACAAGAACTCATAAGTGAAAGGATACAGTTTGGGTGCCTCCCAACAAGCACTTGTCTAAGGTCATTAGCTCGACCTTTGTTCATACATTCCTTACCCCACATCTAAAGAAACCTTAAACTCCACATGTGAAGAGAATGAATTAGTGAATGAACCAGCCACATCCACCCTTGAAACTGGTTCATAATTAACATGATGTTGTACATCCTTAAAGATATTGAACTAGATAGCTTATCCATTACACTCCATCATCAACTTGTCCTTATGGACATCAATCAATGCATGGGATGTCTTCAGAAATGGTCTCTCCAACAGACTGGAAGACTCTTCATTCTACATATCCATAACATAAAAATCTATAGAGATATCAGATCTTTAACTTGCACCCAAGACATCCTAAAAGACCCCTTAGGGTAAGCGTTAGAACCATCTGCTAAATGAAGGATAACATGAGTAGCTTTCAAAGAACCTAACTTAGGAGCTCTACAAACATCTAATGAAATTATATTCATATAATGTCCTAAGTCTATAATGCACTGATCATATCTTGTGTTGTTTATTTTATTGGAAATATAGAAGATACTAGCATTTGTATATTTAGGTGACATCCTTCCTAGTAGAGCTGCTTGTACTTCTACCCCCATACCTATCTTTTCATCATCCTTCTTCTTCAACTTCTATATGCTCAACTATTTCAAAAACTCCTTAATAGATTTAAATTGAGATATAGTCACCTCTACTCCACAGAAAATGTCAAGGATCACTTTCTCTTTCTCTTTATTCTCTTCTTGTTTCTTCGTCTCCACTTCCTTCTCTTTCCACTTTGATCGATCCTCTCACCTCGACAACCTGCTAGGAAAAGGAACTAGAATATGGTTAGGAACAACAAATGTTGGATCACATATATTAAGAAGCATCGATCCTTCTTCTTTACTCACTTTTCCTTCTTTTCCTCTTCTCGCCTTGCACTCTTCATAAATATGGCAAACACATTCTCTCTTGGATTTTACTTTAGTTTACTTGATAGTCAGTTAGAGACTTGAGTTTGTAGTTTGCCTATAGTATCTGCTAATTGACTCATCTAAGTCTCTAGATTTTTTATACTACTCCTCGTCTCCTGTTAGAACTACAAAATACTGGTAGCTAACTTGTGGTGGTGGAGGTGGAGAAGGTCATGATTGCCACATTTGATAAAACTCAGGCGAAGAGTTGTATCCTTGTAGGTACTACATGGTAGGAGGTTTAAAATTAGCACTATTTCCTTACTGTTTTCCTTCATATTGTAAATTTGGATGATCCTTCCACTCTTAATTATATGTGAGGACATAAGGATCATACTCTTACTATTGAGCCTTAGGTGGTCCTACAACATATACTTGTTAGTCATCCTCCAAAGTAGGACATGAATCATTGGAATGACTGGTTAAAGAGCAATTTTCATATATCTTTGCTTTCCTTTTTCCAACAATAGCTTGCTCCACCAAGGATATGAGATTTGTGACTTGTCGATATAACCTTGAGATTGCACTATTTTTTATTTATGCTGTGGAGGAAGGGATGCTATTGTTACTACCTTAGTATTGAGAGCTGGACATCATTGTTGCTATTAACCTCTTCGCATCACTGGTTTCTTATCAATTAATATCCCTCTAGCTGCATCTATCATGTTCCTATCCATAGACTTTAGTCCTTCATAGAAATATTGAATAAGAAGTTGTTCACTTATCTAATGGTTAGGCAAACTATTGCATAACTTCATGAAATGCTCCCAATAATCATGAAGTGACTTGATAGGAATGATTTTTAACATAATTTTTTAAGCAAATTCATTTAATTTCATTCCTATTATTAGTTTAAAAATGAGTAATTTGTGTTGTATTATACTTAATCAACATATTACCCCCTTTTAGATGAATTTTGGATTAAAAAAATGAGAGGATGGACTCAATTATGAAGCAAAAAGCCAAAGGTTACCTTAATTATAGAACAAAGGAAAATATAAAGAAAAAATAAAAGCAAGCTAAAAAAAAAAGCAAGTCACATTACAAATGACTTACTCTCTTGCAACGACCACATAATGTTTATACGAGAGGAGAAGTGTTTAACGGCTTAAAATGGCAGCAGCAAAATTGTTAAAGAAGGGAAAAAATGCTTTCGTCAAAGAGTGGAGGCACAAAGCCCTACGCTTCTATAAAAAAAAGATTTAAAAACTTTACGAGACGGCATTAGCAACATCAATAAATAAAAAAAGAGGAATAGGAAAAACTAGATAATAAAATATTTGGTGAAAGCTTTCACGAGCTCACTAAATAATAAAATACCTAACTATATAGTTAGGGTAAATCAAGGTCAATCTCACAAACATTTGGTTGCAGTAAAGCTATTTCTAAGGTTTCCTAAAAGAGAAACAAAAATAAAAGAAACCCCTAAATGTGAAGACAATAAAAAAGACAACAAACGAAAACAAAACACTAAGGACACAAAACATAAAGAAACAAATAACAATAAAAGAGAATTAGGCAGAAAATATATCCAAGATTCAAGATTTATAATTGATCCTCGAAATATATGAATTGCGATTGGTCTAAGATTCTAGCCTATGAATACAAGTAAGCTCTTATGTCCTAAGTTCCTCCTAGTTTAAATAAATACAACAAGTTCTAAAAATATCCCTAACTACGTAATAACATAGAACAAGTTCTCTAAATTTAATGGTGTAATAACATTAAGAACTAGGGAACGACTAACCTAAATCACAATCTTGCAAGTTTAGATTATGTAACTTAGAGAACTAGAATCCTAGATTAATTAGTTAAGTTCACTGATAAAACTAATTAACCTATTGCTACTTCTAGAAATCACTAGGACTATTATGTATCACAAGATTATTACTAGCAATTGAACTAGAAATTATACTTAGGGTGATCAATCCTATGTATTAATCCTTAATTCATGTCATTTAACTAGAATTCCAATTTAACCTTGACCTAAATCACAAATCATAATTAATTAATAATCAATTCTCACATTATTAAGCCAAAATCCCATTAATATCTTCTAACACAAGCACAACCTAAGCTATCATACTAAAAACAACAATAATAGAAATTAAAAAATTAATAACCATAATGAAATAACAAGAAAAAAAGTTGGAGATAAAAGAAAATAACAACTATATTAATAAAAACCAAAATTTCCATATAATAAAAAGGTATAAAACATAACCAAACATTACATGGGAAAGCATTAAACCATTAACTGAAAATGAAAGCATTAAACTAAAACATGTAGCAATAACATAAACCAATGGAAAATAAAAACGAAACAACTCAAGCTAAGGAAGAAAACACGACTAAAATGAGAGCATAATGCAAAATAAACAAAAATCTAAGGAATGACCTTCCAAAGCTTGGTGTCATCCCCACCAAAGAAAGTTCCAAGCTTGGTGACATTTTATTCAAGTGGAGAGCTCCCTCAATTCTCTTTGTTTTTTCTTTCCAAGGAAAGTTTTTATATGGAAAGTTATAAGAAAAATGTTGTCATCTTTTTGTGGTTCAGAAAGCTTTTGTTTTAGTTTTTATCTTCTTCTCAACTAGGGTTATGTGCCCTCTCCATATATTAAAATCCTCCCTTTTGTTTTCTTAAAATCAAATTTGGCTTGCTCCTAAAAAGCTTTCTTTGTGCATTTGAAAGCCAAAGCTTGGTCAAAGCTTTTTGTCCTCTTATGTCTTAAAATAGTAGGACACTTGTCCATCCATCCAAGCCTCCTCTCTTTTTAACATTTTTGTATCTCCTACAAAGCTTTCCTTTTTTCAAGCTTTAAAACATTTCTTGGTTGCTCTTTTACAATGTGTTTTGCACCTCTCCTTTTAATTTGTTGTAGTCTTCCTCTCCAAATCTTTTTAAAAGATTTTTGTGTCCAAGTCTAGGAAAGCTTCTCCCTTAAACATTTTTTCTTATTGCCATTTCAAGCTTCCTCCTTTAATGTTTTTTCTCCTCTCTTTGAAAGCTTTTAACTCATTTTTTATATCTTGAAAGAACAAGACATGTGTCCTTCCTTGCAAAGAAAAGCTTTAGCCCGCTCAAATATTTTGCTTTAATTTGCTTCAAAACCTTACCTTTTTTTTATCCCAAATATGTATTGTTATGGGGTAAATTCGTAGTGTTTTTTTATGTTATTTAATGTCAATTTATCCCTATTTTAGTGCTTAAATGTTTAATTTATGTTTAAAAATATTTAATTTGTAGGTTGATGTAAAGAATTAAAGATTAGGTGGAAAGGATACAAGAAGAACACATTTCCAAACCATCAATGGCACCCTATGTAGCCCACCATTGAAGGACTGTAGACCATCGTTGAAAAAGTCAAATTTTGTAAGCTAACGATGGGTTGTTCATCTTATAACGATGTTGTAGATCGGTGGAGATCATCGTTATAGGGCATAGACACGTTTTCTAGTTAAATTTTTCTACAATTGCAGCCTGTCTTCTTCCTCCACTTGTAGCTACTCCAAACATATAAATAGAGGGCCTTTCCAGACATTCTAAGCATCAAATTTAGGAGTTAAACACATTAGTTTTAGTTAGTTTTCATATTCAAGTAGTTTTTAAGTTGTTTTTAGTTTCAATATTTTGTAATTAAGTTTACAAGTTATTTTATGAGTCCAAAATTTGTAATCACGTGGATTAGAGTTATTTAATCATCTCATATCCATCTTTGGTGATTTCTAAACTTTGATCTTGTGTATTATGGTTTTATTTTGTTAATTAATCAAAGTATTGTTGTTTAAGTTATATTTATTTTATTCTTTGATTAATTGTTGTGCTTAATGTTTAATTTCAATTAAGATATTATGATGAATGTGTTTATGGATGATTAATTGTGTTAATTTATAATTAATGCATGATTAGTGAATTAATCTTTGTTTATTGAATGCTTAATGCTTGTCACAAATTGATTACTTAAGATATTGCCTTCAAATAATCTAGGATTCGACAATCTCTACCTAAGTTATTAGAAAAGTCAATAAACAACGTAGTTTAAATCAATAAACTAACCAAAGATTGGTTAATTATGAGGGTACTAGTCTTAGAGGAGGATAATTTATGACTAGACTTCCTAAACTTTAAGCCTATTACCTAAGTCTGAGGCATAACCAAACCCCAGGATAATACCAATAGAGATAAATTAGTGTCTTAACCATAGCGTTGCCTTAAGTTAGAGAAGACCCGATATTAAGCATCACTGATCCATCAATTAAATCATCAACCACTAAAGATTAACTAAATAATTTAGGGAAAGCAACCTATGACTCTTTTACAATAGATTAGATTTTTCTAGGATTTTTTAGATTAGATTTTAGTTATTTATCTCTTAAATCATAAAGCTTAGTATCCTCTAGATAATTGTAATCCGATTGACCTAGTACTTACATCCTATAAACTTCCTAATAGAATCGATACTTAAAGTCTTAAATGTACTCCACTTTATTACTTGATTCAACAGGTACGCTTGTCGAATGTTGGTCTTGAATTGATTGTTACATTGTATATTGAAAGATAGATTAATTTGAGCTAATTTTGTATGTGGCTAACCACAATCATGTATCAACATATCTAACCTAGCATTCAACACAAGTTGAACACAAATTAAGCATTTTATCTTGAAAATAGAATTGAAACCATATGGAAATGCATAAGAAAACATAAGATAATTCAATCCTATGAATATTAAAGGGATAATGGCTTTGTAATTGTGAGAATTACTTAGGAATCAATTGAGTTTTGTGTTTTAGGTCAAGGTTGAATTAGAATTCTATTTAAATGACATGATATAGCAATTAATATATAGGATTGATCACCCCAGGTGTATTTTCTAATTCAATTGCTAGGAATAAGGTTGTGATACGTAATAGTCCTAGTAATTTCCACAAGTAGCAATAAGTTAATTGAATTTGTCAATGAACTCAACTTATTTATATAGGATTCCAATTCTTTAAATTACACAATCCGAGCTTGCGATATTGTAGCTTAGCCTACTCGTTCCTTAATACTTAAAGCTACTGCGCCATTAAATATATAAAGCTTATTCTAGGTTGTCACATAATTGGGGAGACTTTCAAAACTTATTGGATTTATCTAAAGTTGGAGGAATTTAAGATTAAAGAGCTTGTTTAGATCTATAGGATAGCATCTTAGGCTAATCACAACTATATATTTTGATGATCAGTTATACGTCCTGAATCCTAAAAATATCTTCTGCCTAGACTTTCATATTTGATATTTGTTTCCTATCTTTTTCTTTGTGTTCGTTATTTGTCTTTCTGATTAGTTTAATTACCCTAGCATTTAGGGGTTCTTTATTTTCTTTTATTACAACCTTAGGAATAGCTTAAAAACACTACCAACTCTCTGTGGTATTAATTCTGACTTACTCTACTATATAGTTAGTTTGGTAGTTATTTATTTTATTAGTTAGTGACCTCACAAAAACTCTACCATGCCTCCCCTCCCTCTCGTTGAATCCATAAATCTCCTTTTAGATATTTTTTTCCATCGACATCAGAAAGTACTTCTTGAGGAAAACTTGTTGCATCTGGTCCTAGGTGGTAACCAATCCAGTTACTAGATTATAAAGTAACTCCTTAGTTGCACCCATTAAGGCAAAATGAAAAATTTTCAACTTCAACTGATCTACTGTGACACCAGTAGGATTCATCCTTGAACATGTGATATGGAACTCCTTTAGAAACTTATTCGAGTTAGTAATGTAACCAAATACCAATAAGATATTATCCCTAAAACCTGTAAAAATAGGTAAAACACAAATTAGACCAGATCTAATTTCAAAGGTAGGTTTATTATTTGGATAATTACCTGCCACATGGCATTTAACGGTTTGACTTGATGACAGTTTGACTAGGGTTGTTTTTGAACGTTTTTGAAACGTTAAGGTTCTTTTTAAGCATTTTTTAAACATTAGGGTTCTTTCTGAACGCTCTGAAACGTTAGGGTCTGACTTGAATATTGGTGAAAACCTTAGGGTTTATATGACTCTTTTGCCATATAGATAAATAACAATTGATTTGTGGGAGGAATCTTTTGACATATTAGAGGTTTTTCCTAAGTCTTAAGAGAATAGAGAGTGTCTTTGAGTGTCTGTCTGTATTTTATTAATCATATTAAACCTTATTTCATTAGTGTGAGAAAGAAAGAGAGTTTTTAAGTTTATATGATTTTGCTATGTAGCGATTTGTTGTAGAAAAATCCTAGAAATTAATATTGATTTTTTGGTAGTTATTATTTTAAAGTTTTGTTAGGAATATAAATTAGATCTTATCTTATTTAGGAAAGTTATTATTTTGAAAGTTTTTTTTAATAGGAAGCTAAATTAAAGGGATTCTATCATATTTAAGTTCCTAATATCTCTATCATTATAAGCCTATTTAAAGGCACATCTTTATTTGAATAAAGTAAGTAAGAAATATTGATAGAAAATCTAAAGAGGGTCTGTCAAGGGTGACTCTCTCTCTCTCTCTATCTTTAAAGAGAGTTTGTCAAGGACGACTCTCTCTCTATCTTCATACAACATAGGAAAATCTAGGAAAAGAGTTGTCACGAGTAAGGGAAGAAGAGAGGACTTCCCCATGAGTCGACCTGTGACTAGATCCTATGCGAAACTTCATAACAACTTGGATTTAAACTATCATCTCCTTACAATTCCAAAACTTCCTCAACTTGTTCCTCTACTTCTTTCACACATTTATCCATAATATCAATTTTCGTACAAGCATTACCATATATCGATTTCTTCAAATATTTGCTCATGTTAAACTTCACTTTCTTATCTAAAATTCTCAACAGTAGCTTCTTCTCATGAACATCCATTAATCTATTTTGTCTAAGACTTGCATATTGTTTATCAAAGTGGTTAAATTTCAATTATTTTGATTAATCATTTTGTTTAACTTCTTCATTACATAACTTTTAATAGGGGATCTTTCAATTAGGTATAGTAGACTTATAAGAACCTAGAAAATTTTTTAATAACCTAATTTAACCTATCCTAGGCTCCAAATAGGGAACGATAAGTGGTATTAGAACTAGGTCTCATATTAGTGTAATTATAATGAATTAGTGATTTAAGATCACTATGGCATATAGTTTAGATAAACCCTCTTGTTTTGATAGAAATAATTATAGAGATTAGAGAATTAGAATGAAAAATTTTCTTTTGTCTTTTGGACTAGAATTTCGTTAAAGTATAGAAAATGGTCCTTATATCCTAATAAAGACTATAACTGTAAATAATATAGAGAAAATAGTACTCAAAGATGAAAACAAACGGGATTAAATTAAAAAAGGTCTTATCTTTCTTAATTGTAAAGCTATACACATTTTACTTTATGCTTTAAGTATGAAAAAATTTGATAAAGTTTCAAGTTGTGAAACCTTTCAAGAGATATGGTGCTTATTAGAAGAAACCTATTAAATGAAGAAGAGGAGAGTGAGCATAAAGAAGGGCATACATATGCTTCCTATGTAGATAATGATGAAGCTCCTACATGTTCTAATTCAAATATCGATAATGAGGATTGTGTTGATGAATTAAACTATGATTAATTAGTTAGACTCTTAAAACATGTGACTAAGAAAAAGAAAAAGAAAAAGGTGTCTATTAAATACAAGGATACCTTGAAACTGTTAAATGCATGCATGCTTGAAAAATAAGGAACTTAGAAATGAGTTAGAATCAAGGGATGTGGGTATTAGTGATATGCAAAAATTGATATAAGAAAATGTTTCTTTGAATAGACAATTAAAGTTAAAGAATGTGTATAGTGATGAGCATAAACTAAGACTAGAAAATGCATCATTAAGAAAGGAATTAGAAATTTTCAAGAACTCACTGTCTAGTTTCACCAAAGGAAAAGAGAAACTAAAATGCATGCTAGGATCACAAAAACATCAAATGGTAAAATTGATCTAGGATACACCAATGACAACGCCACATTAAGTAGTAACATCAAATTTGTTAAAGGAAAAAATTTAGAAGAAGAAGTACCTAGGCTATCTATAGAGAATGATGCTTCAACTTCTAAATCCAAACCTAGGAGACAACATCATATTTTCATATATGCATCTAGGGCTACATTTAGAAGAAATATGCATGTACCAAAAAAATGAAATAACTTCTTTAAAAATGTGTAGCATCAAAACAATGCATATAGACCACTTATTGGGCAATTTATGCCAAACTTCTCACATGTTCCCCTTATTCATATGCAAATATTTAGAGGCATAGTTCATGCATATTCTAGGACTAAAGTTCATTGAGAAAGAACATTTAGGAATGAAAGGTCTAGAAATGAAATTAGGAACAACATAAGCTCACATTACCATTTTTAACCATCCCTTTGTTTTGTCATTATTATGGATGTTTTGATTTTGAAAAAATGTTTTGTTTTGATAAACAATCGTGATTTTATAGTTCACTAAAATGTATAGGTAGTAGAAAGGATATTAACCCCTAAGGACCCAAGCTATTATGGGTACTAAAAATTCATTAAATTTTATTTTGAAGGTCTATAAACATCAAGGGTATCTCCAAGAGCAAAAGATGAAAATTACAAGGCGTATTGTTGAACCAAGGAAAGAGAAGAAATTGGTGATATATGGAAAAGGGGGGTACGCCTTATCCTTGATTATACTACAGTTTAGTATAAAAAAATGAACATGAGTGATTCTTGATGTGTTTAAACAATATTTGATGTTATGGATGATTAGTTTAATGCAATATCTTTGGTAAAAAATAATATATAGACATGTAGAGAACCTCCCACATCTTTTTGAAAATCAAAATGTGTTAATTAAATAGAAGGCTAGCTCTAAGAGTTGTATAATCAAACCAAACTCCAAAATTCTAAAGCAAGAAATACCCATACATTCCATAAAGGAAGAAAGTTCTATACAAAACAAGTTGCTAGAATATACTCCTTACACACTTTTTCTCATTCGCGAAAACTTATAACACTAAAATGACAATAAAAAGGTTAAGATCATGTCAAATATCAAAGGACATAGCCTGCCCAGAAGTATAATCTATGTCATTGATCCATCTTCCTTGACCTTGGGGATCATTTACCAAATCATTCTCAATATATATTTAAGTACTTCAATTCCTTCACTATCTCTAAATCTGCCTTTTCATCTCTTTGCACTCCAACTGAAAATTATAAGTTAGATCTTGCATTCTTGTCAAATTAATAATGGAATGCAACACTTGTTCTACACTTGATTCGTAGTTTTGAAAGATTCTAAAGTTCCTCTCTTTCCATGCTGCCTACATTGTATTTCCTAGTGACCATTTTATAAACAACTTTGCCTCCCTTCAACATCTGCATCTATCTTTGGAGCCAAGCTATTATGATCTTCAAATATGGCTCCAATATATATAGCTCACTAAGAGGCGTGGGTAGTAGAAAGGCTACTACCCTAAGGACCCAAATCGGTATAGGTACTAAAAATTTGTTAAATTTTGTTTTGAAGGTCTAAGAACATTAAGGGTATCTCCAAAAGCAAAAGATGAAAATCACTATGGCATATTGTCGAACCAAGGAAAGAGAAGAAATTAGTGATATATGAAAAAGGGAGGTACACATTAACCTTGATTATACTATAGTTTAGTATATAAAAATGAAATTGAGTGATTCTTAATGTTTTTTTAACAATATTTAATGTTATGGATGATTAGTTTAATGTAATATCTTTGATATACGAAATGCATACTTGATGACTTTGAATAATTAAGTGATGCTTGATTATTTGGATGCTTCATGGATGATATGCTAATCCTACATGACTATAATTTGCAGTAGACTTTTTTTTCAAAAATCAAAATTAATTATTTAAATAGAAGGCTAGCTCCAACAATTGTACAATTAGACCAAACTATAAAAGACTAAAGTAGGAAATGCATATACATTCCATAAAATAAGAAAGTTCTATACAAAACAAGTTGATGGAATTTAATCCATAACACACTTTTTCTCATTCACAAAAATTTATAACATTAAAATAATGATAAACAAGGTTGAAATAATTTCAAATATAAAAATTTATAGCTTTTCCAAAAGTATAATATATGTATATTAGGTTCAATAATCCTTGTTCCTTAGACTTGAGGATCCTAGACCAGATCTTTCTTAATATACATTCCACTTCTTCATTTCCTTCACCATCTTCAAATCCACCTCATCATCACATTGTAGTCCAATTGAATATTATGAGGTAGACCTTATTTCTTATGGAATTAATAATGCAATGTATCACTTGTTTCATACTGGATTTGTAGTTTAGAAAGATTTCGAATTTCATCTCTTTCCACACTATCTGGACTATATTTGCTATGACCCTTTTGAAAGTAACCCTGTCTCCCTTCATCATCCTCGTTGGTCTTTGGAGCCAAGTTATTATGGTCCTTAAGTCTTACTCTAGTACATCATAGTTATACAATTTACAATTTACAATAGAAATTTTATAAAGAAGCATAAAGAAATTTTGTGGCATAATTGGATGATATCATTTGTTATTGTAGGTTGTTGCCCCTCATGATCATTGTCTTAGCAATTTGCTTTTGTATATTTTTTGAAATAAGAATTTTAATTTTAAGGAGGGGAAGTTATGATGTTTTTGATGATTTTATAAAAAGTGGAGAATTTTACAAAATCATTTACTAAAGAAAGAGGTTGATGAGATAAAACTCAAGATCTGATGATCTTAGTGAGTTACTCTCATGCTTTGGCCTTATTAAAAGGTTTGAGAAGTTTTGATAAGGCATTTGAATGATTATCAAATATCATTTTCTTTTTTAATCATTTGTATGTAATATTTGATGCATTTTATTGTAGTTGGTTGGTTTACTGCAAATTATCCAAATTAATTATCAACTTAAGCCAATTAAGCACATTTTCTTAAAACAAATCCAAAATCAACTATTGTGGTAAGTATACCGGTCAATAATTAATAAAGTGGAGTATTTTTAAGACTTCGAATGTTAAACCCGAAAAATATTACGAGTACTAGGTTACTCGAATTATAATTATCTAGAGGGCTTAGGATTGCAAATTAATGAAGGTTAAAATTACTATTTAAACCTAAAAATTTCCAATAATGCAAAGGTATCCAAATGTCATAAAGTTTACCTGAATAATTAAATAAGAATTAGGCTTTCAATACTTCAATTAAGTTATGGAAAGGTTA
Source organism: Pinacopodium congolense (assembly GCA_028565735.1). Classification (NCBI taxonomy): domain Eukaryota; kingdom Viridiplantae; phylum Streptophyta; class Magnoliopsida; order Malpighiales; family Erythroxylaceae; genus Pinacopodium; species Pinacopodium congolense. The sequence goes on from JAOXYD010201003.1 coordinate 12,753, forward strand.
GAATACATAATCTAGGGTATCTTCATTGAATCAAGACAAAGTTATAGTCAAGTTAATGCCATATCTATAATTAACTTAAATTGAAGTTTGACCATTTATCAATTTTAGGCAACATGCTTAAAGTTCAAGCATTTTAACCTAAAAATACTTTATTTCTTGAACAAAACCCTAATAATTAATCAAATTTTGATCATTCATTGATTTAAATCATGTTGTTTATTGATGTATCCAAAAATTAAAGTAGAATTCTTGGATCCTTAATCATCTATCAACTTTATCTTAAGTGGCTAACTTAAAATAAACTTTAAGCATTTAAAATAAGCAAAGATTACCATCTATCATGCATTAGGAACTTAATCAAAACATTTAATAACCCATCCTTAGCCAAAATTTAGATTAAAACATCTTACATATCAAAGAACAATCAGATTCAATCTTAAATAACATGTTCTTGCACATATATAAAAAGAGTATGAAACAAGTGATTTAAAGATTTAGATTGAACCAAATGAGGTTCTAAACTGTAATACAACCATAAATCACGTTAAAAACTCTTGGATTCCTTATAAAAAACTTGAAAATACCAAATTCTAGGCTAGAAAATGAAATAAAAGGGAAAAACTAACTTAGATAAAGAAGAAGAAAATATTAGACTAAGATTTGATTTGGCTATCTTAAACGATGTTCCTCATGCATGAAAATGTGTTCTTTGGCTCAATATATATTATTGTTGCAAGTTAAAATGTTCTCTGCCCAATATATATGTCTATTGCAAGTTAGAGGCAAGTGGAGTAAGTTGTACTCAATAAGAATGGAGATCTAGTTGGAAAAGTCTTGACAAATACTTAAACAACACTTGAAGAGGAGTTGAATGGTGCTGTTCAGATACTCGCATTTAGCTCCTAGAACTGACTTAAATGCAGAGTTTATAGATTTAAACGCGAGTTGATTCAAGCTCATCATTTAACTCTCGTTTTGATCCAAACTAGATATTTTTCTTGATTTTCACTTCAATTAGGGACTAAACTACAAATTAAACAATTTCATACATGAATTAAACAATTAAACTATAAAATAGGGGTGAATTTATGTCAAAATGTCATAGAAATCACTATGAAATGAACCCCCTGTCAATTCCCTTACACTCAAGCATTTGCTTATCCTCAAGCAAATCGATCAATCATCAAATTCAAAACAACGTATAATCATAGGAAAAATAGCCAATTCATCAAACAATATCATTGGAAACTTTTCCTTAATCATTTAACTTTCAAATAAATCATTATAATGTTATATGATTAATCAAGTTTGGTAATTAACAAACATCTTAAGATAACTTCATACTTTTTTAAATTTCAACATAAATTACAAAAGTCATTTCCATCCATAAAATGAATATGCTCAAAGCAAAATGAATAATCTCTTAAACAAATAAAGTCTTTTAATCATTAAGCATCAAATTTAAACATAATTGTGAACTTTTAAGACTTGGTTGATGTAGTCAAAAAAGAAGAAGCAATTTATTTGATGCAAAGAATATGTATATAGTAGGATTTTATATGCAAAAATCTTTGAGCCTAATTAGGAATATAATCCATGTAATCAAAAGACTATCCATAGAATCATGTAATAAAATCATGATACCTACAATTAAGGATGTAATCTACATCACTCCCCCTCAAGTTGGAGTGTAAATATTAATTAGGCCACCTTGCTATAAATATAGTTGACCTAAACACAACTTAAAGCTTTTGTCAAAATATCTCCAGGTTGTTCTTTAGTTTTGATGTATCATGTAGAAATTAAGTTTTGCTGTATATTTTCACAAAAAGTGAAAATTAATCTCAATATGTTTAGTCCATTCATGAAATACAGGATTAGACACGGTATGTAGAGTAGCTTAATTATACACCATAGTTTTACTCAAAACTTTAATCCAATTTTAGATAGTAGTTGGTATATCCATATTATTTCACTTATGGATTATGCCATACCTTGATATTCACATTCTGCACTTGATCTAGATATGATATTTTTCTTCTTACTTTTCCCTAAGACCAAATTTCCTCCAACAAAGGCACAGTAGCTAGTGGTAGATTTCTGATTGATATTAAAACTTGCCCAATCAGCATCTAAGAAGCATTTAATGTGGGTATGTCCATGATTTTTATATAGTACTCCTAGTCCAAGAGCTCCCTTAAGGTAACATAAGGTTTGATCTAAGGCAGTCTAATAATGAATGGTTGGTGAAGGCATGGATTAGTTAACAACACGAACCGATTACAATATCAAGATGAGTTACTGTTAAATAATTCAATTCCCAATCAATCTTTTGTATTTTTTAGGGTCTTCAAATAGTTCTGTCTTTGGAAAGATGTAAATTAGGAATCATTGGGCTACTACACGGCTTTGCTCCCAACTTCCCAATTTCAATTAATAGATCGAATACATATTTTCTTTGCGATAAGAAGATGGCTTTCTTGCTTCTCATGACTCCTATACTTTTACTCCTAGAAAGTATTTCAAGTTACCTAAATCCTTAATTTGAAACTGACTGTGAAGAAAAGATATTAGTGATGAAATGCTCAAAGAATCACTTCAACTAAAGACAATATCTTCCACATATACAATAAGAAGAATGATACTAAAGGAAGATTGTTTATAGAAAGCAGAGTGATTATATTTACTCTTATTCATTCCAAATGTTTCCACTACTTGACTAAATGACGAGATCCCTTAGTTTACTCTAGAGGACATGATCATCCCGATGTAAGATCCTTACCTGTATCTTCTTTGCCATTGGATCCAACCTCTGATGATCTTCCCATTTCCCTTCGTAACGGTAAACGTCAATTCACTTACCTTATTTCTTCCTTTGTTTCTTATGATCATTTATCTTCCTCTTCTTGTTCTTTTCTTGCCTCATTTGATTCTATCACTCTCCTAACAACTATTCGAGAAAGTTTGTCTCATGTTGGATGGTGTGACACTATGATAGAGGAGACAAATTCTCTATATGCTAAGCTACATGTGACTTAGTTGATTTACGTGTTGGAAAGAAGGCTATTTGATTCAAATGGGTGTTCGCAATCAAGGTGCGCTCTTATGGATCTGTGGATAAACTTAAAGCATGGCTTGTGGCAAAAGGATTTGCTCAAACTTATGGTATGGATTATTCTAATACCTTCTCCCCTATTGCTAAACTAACCTCAATTCATCTATTTATTTCTTTGGTACTTACTTATGATTGGTCATTATATTAATTAGACATACAAAATTCTTTTCTACATGACAATCTTCAGGAGGAAGTATACATAGAGCAATCACCTAGTTTTTTTTTTTTTGCTCAGGGGAAATATGAGAAAGTCTATCATCTTTATCTTAAGGTCCTAAAATATACAATAATCCATAAAGAATGAGATACAAAAATTTAAGGTACAAGTAAATTTATTCACAGATAATAAATTAAAGGAGAGCCCAAGTAAATTTAAGGCAAATGTTAGGGACAAAGATGAAGTAGGATGAATAGTGCTAACCCAATAATAGCAGAAGTTTAGCCATCAACTAATGTAACATAAGGAGGAGATCAGTGTTTATGAAGAGTAAAAAAAGGTTAGAATTACTTGTCATATGATCTAAGGCTCTAGATTTAATGACTTAGTGAGTAGAAGAGAGAGGAAGACACATAGATGTGTTACCTGAGCCAATAATAGCAATAAAAGGTGGAGATGAATTATTCTATGCCTCTTGATACTGGGTGAACTTAGCAAATTCATTAGCAGACATAGTAATCATCCTCTTAGTGGATGAGTTAGTGCATCAGTAGCTGTATTGTGATTTTTGAACTTTATTCAGTAGCTTATAATATGTGTGTTTAATATGACCTAGTTCATGATAATATCGATAGACGATTTCTTTTGCATGGGGATTCTTATTACTTAAATTTCTACCACTCCAACTGTTATCTTTATAAGACGACTTTTCAAAATCAAATTCATGAGTTCAATTTATAATAACACTAGAATTCTAAGTACTAGGAGAAATAAAGGAATCATTGTCCAAGAGAAGTATCTAGGTAAATACATCGTGTTGGAAGGACATTTCTGTGCTTGACAAACTTCGAGATTTAGCAACATTAAACTAAGAATTCAAGCTAGCCAAAAAGCTCATAATAGTCATCTATTCCCATTGAGTTTGTTGGACTTTATTATCAAGACTAAATGTAAAAAAACATTTAATTCCACAAATCAGTTTAAAATTAATAAAATATGCTCGAAGGGATTGGTCTTGCTATTAAGCCTAATAAAAATGCTTACACACATCATAAATACGAAATTTTTTTCGTTTTTTATAATATATAAATTTCAAATAATCCATTAACTTTTTGACACACTCACAATGGTTGATAAGATTGATGACCTTGTTATCAATGGAATTTTGGATTTTCAAAAATAAGCAAGTTTTGTTTCAAAGCCACTTCTTTTGAGTATGGTTCAAAGGGGGATCATCAATAAGATGATGGTCTTTAGAAATGGTGCTTAAGTTGATGCAAACTATGTTACACCATTCAAAATAATTAGAGCCAGTCAATTTGTGCTTGATGATTTTAGACATCATAGGAATGACATATTTTATAACTAAACTCTTTTCATCATCCATAAAAAAAATAATCAAGGAATAGAAGGTGAAAGCAAGTAAGAATCCAAATGCAGGAAGACAAAAAAGACACATAAAATGCAAAAAATGAATCAACAAAAAGAAACTAAATAAACTATCGCAAAAACTAAAGAGAACCAATAAACCTCAACAAGGCACAAATCTGACCAAACAAGAACTAGATAGAACTAAATTTGGCCAAGGACAAGGGAAGCAGCCGTTGGATAGTGTTGGAGGACTAGGTAACCATGCATAAAAGAGATGGGAGTACCACGTACGAGACAACCAAGGACATGGGTAGCATGTCACAGCTTGGGGGAGGGGGAGTCAGTGGTGGAGGTCGTTGGTGATTAAAGGGTGGCGACATGCTCAGTCACGCGTCAATGCGTAGAAGGTGAGGAAGTCTTAATCTGTGGAATGTAAGGGATACACTTAGGTTGTCTAGTGGCCGGACCTCAGGGAAATGCCTATCAGCTAGCGGATACTCTGATAGTGTCGGCAGTGAGATGGAATGGTTACTCAACATGGGTGAACCTAAAAAAAGGAACCCAAGTCTACTCATAGTGTAGACCAATGCAGAAGAAGAGGATTGAAAAAAATGCCACTTTATGGCACTGATACCATGTAGCCAGAAATGAATAAGTATTTTATTTGATGCAAAGAATATGTACATAATAGGGTTTTATATGCAGAAAGCTATGAGCCTAATTAGGAATATAATCCCTGTAATCAAGCTATACATAATGAGGATTATCCTTAGAATAATGTAATAAAATCATGATCCCTACAATCAAGGATGCAACCTATAATAATTGAGAAGTCACTCAATCTTTTTACGTGTAGATGAACATTTTGTTATGAACATCCCCGATTATTTAATTAAGTCACCTCACATTAACTGGCTACTAACACCATTCTTTAACTTCGACTAATTGATTCGAAGCCAACAAAGTGAATGAAACTTCCTTACTTTTTAACTTTTTAGCACCCATTTTTCTTTTCTTTCTTTTTTTGGTTGATTTTTAATTTTAACATAAAACCAAATGATGAACATGTTTAAAAGATGCATCAATTTTGCTTAGAAATATGCATTTTAGAAATGGAATATCATAATGATCATAAGATATCCACTATCCACAATATGAAGCAATTTAAATCCAATTGATCATCAATTGACAAAATTAAAAGTATAACATCTTAATTTTCCAAAATAATCAAAAGGAAAAGGAAAATTGTTCAAAGATATGATTCAAAATCAAAAATTTTTCCCATAAATTATAGATTGTTTTAAAAAAGATGATAAAATGAAATACTATAGGACAGGAAAGCAAGTGCAAAATTATGATATCCCTCCTCCACACTTAAATTGAACATTATTTCCAATTTTCATAAAATAAAAAAGAATCATAATATGATAGAAAAGGGAAGAAAAAGCACTCAGATAAAAATGATAATATTGCTTGACGATCTATTGAAATTCATATTGAAACTAGATCATTACTTACAACATGATAGAATTGAGGGGTTTTCAAAAGAATGGAGCTCTAAAATGTTAGAAATATGGAAAAATACCTAGTGGTGGAATAATGGTAATTGAGGGGTTTTAATAGAAGTTTTCGATAATTTTAGGTGCTTTGTGATGATTTGTTGCTATAATCTTACAGAGAATTGAAAATGCAATAATTTGGTAGAAAAAACACGCAATTTGGTGGAGAAATGAGTAAGCAATCGATTTTGGAAGGGTTAAGGGCAGAAACACGAAGAACAGAGAGTCTAGAGGAAGAAGAAGAAAAATAAAATTGCGTTGTTTTTTTCTCTATCACAAACTTAAGCAGAGGTTTTGGTAAATGAAACGACTTAGTTTAGGTGTTGTTGTTTAAGTCTCTAAAAAGACTAGATCAGTGGTTCAGTAGAATTAAACCCTGCTATATAAGACCTACTGTTTAGGTCCCTAAGAACTAATTTTAAGCATGGAAAATCACATAAAACCTCGCCAAATTGATCCCAGTCAAGTCCTAATAATTCTAGAAGGATTAAACATAAAGTTTGATCATGGATCAAGGCTAGAAACACTTAAACAATAAGAAATTAAACCAAAAAAAGTAAAACACACTTAAAAGAAAGACCTAAAGTTAAAGAGAACAACTAAACACACTAAATAAAAATCAAAGTACACAAATTAAGCTCTAAAGGGAAAAGCTAAGGGAAATTAAACACACTAATCCTAAAAAACGTACACCAAAAGATATAAAACAACAAGATTATAACAACTAAAGGTTAAACACATAATAAAAACAAAAGGATCACATGCCCTGAAAACAAAATAAAACTTAAAAAATATTAGAAAATTAAGATACACTAGGCTCAAAATAAAGCTTCTTAAAAGAGACTTTTGAAAAAAAAAAGTCACAATAACCTGAAGAACACACATGAAAAGACTAGAAAATTAACTAAAGAAAACAATTAAAAAACTTACTAAATGAAAATTAAACTAGAAGCACAATAAATTGAAATAAAAGAGCCTAAATTTATGGTTGGGTTGCCTCATAACAAGCACTTTTTAAAGGTCTTTTAGCCATACCTTAATGCTAGGGAATTTATAATCTCATTTTTAGCTCATGGTCTAACATTTTGGGTTTATTTTTTAGGTAAGGGTAACCTAAATTTCCAAGGGCCCTTATACCTCAAATTAAACTTCGAAATACTTTAAGAACCTTACCCTTGATAAAAAAAATTAAAACTCATTTTATTGGCAAAATACCATGGAAAATAATTAAGGATTACAATTTTAGGCCTAGGAACAAAAGTTGTAGCAACTAGAAAATCCAGGTTCTTAAATGGTACCTTGAATTCCTCACTCTTGACAGCCTCATCATAAGCTTCTATGGCCTCATCATAGCTTTCATCAACTTCTTCAGTTGGTGGAAATATAAAGGCTCCTAAATCATATTCTTCTAAGTCACTCAAAGGATCTTCCATCACATCATTAGCTACTTAAAACATAGAATCATCAAGTGAACACATCACTCTTTAAGACTTCTTCATGATTCTCAGATGCTTTAAATTGAAGATCTTGGTTATGATTCAACCACTCATCACCCTCCACATAATTCATTTATAAAGAAATTGAAAACTCTTACTGACCTCTATTTATATCAAACAGTTTTAGCTTAGTTGGTTTGAATTGAGTAGGTTCGGGATCGTCAGTAAGATAATTGGCTCTAAGGGATTCTATTAATTGCTACCTCCAATTTGGATAAGAGGATTTCAATTTTTCCATGGTGGGTTGATGTCTAGATGTACTCTCATTAATTATGTTCCAAATGGTGGATCGCACATCATTTCGAGGCTCCTCCTGATGGGAAAAATATTAGCGTTGATCCAATTAGGGTGGATCATGTTAAGGGTAATTAGGATAATTCATTGAATCAGGGGAATAAGTTACATTAAATTGATCAGGATAGCCAATGCCTATATAATTTCATTTAACTTCAAGCTCATATCATTAGCAATCTTGCCAGTAGCCATTTTTCCTCCACACCTTCTTGGTGACTAAAACTAGGCACCAAAAGATGCTCCAACATACAAAGAAAAAGAAGTTAAAGCATAAAAAAGCAAATTCTAAGCTCAACATCAATCAAACACAGAAAATAATAAATGAAAATCAACTCAGAAAACAAACATAGAAAAGAAAAGGTAAATAATATTTATAAATCTAGAGTAATTGACTCTAATATATTCCTAATATCACAATTAAGTTCTCCCATATTGATGTCAAAAACTTGTTATTGATTTGTTTAGTCCAAATTATCCAAATTAATTATCAACTTAAGCCAATTAAGCACACTTTCTTAAAACAATTCCAAAATTAACTACTAGAGTAAGTATATCGAGTAACAAGTAATAAAGTGGAGTAATTTTATAACTCCAAATTTCAAACTCATACAAAAAATATTACTAAAGCTAGGTTACTTGGATTACAATTATCTAGAGGGCTTAGGATTTCAAATTAATGAAGTTTAGAATTAATAATTAAACCTAAAGATTTTTGAAAATGCAGAGGTCTCAAAATTGTCTTAAAATTTACCAAATTGAGTAATTTGCTAAGGATTTGGCTTTCGATACTTCAATTGAGTTATGGAAAGATCGGAATGCCTAATCTAGGCTGTCTTCCTTGAATCAAGGCAAAACTATGGTCAAGTTAATGCCTCATCTCTAATTAACCTAAATTAATGTTTATTCATTCATCAATTTTAGGTAATAGGCTTAAAATTCAAGATGTTTAACCTAAAAATACCTTATTTCTAGATTAAAACCCTCATAATTAATTAAAGGGTTGGTCATTTATTGATTTAAATCACATTGTTTATTGATTTATCAAACAATAAATGTAGATTTCCCGAATCCTTAATAATCTATCAACTTTATCCTAAGTGGCTAACTCAAAGTAAGCTTGAAGCATTCACAATAAATAAAGATTACCATCTAAAATAAATTAGGAACTCAATCAAAGTGTTTAGTAACCTGTTCTTAGCCCAAATTTAGATTAAAACATCATATATATCAAAGAACAATCAGGTTCAATCTTAAACAACATGTTCCTATATATATGTAAAGAAGGAGTGTGTAATAAGTGATTTAAGGGTTTAGATTGAACGAAATGAAGCTCC
>JAOXYD010201010.1:0-22070 GCA_028565735.1 Pinacopodium congolense
AACCTTGTATGCAGTTCTAATCGGCCCAAAGTGTCCTCTAACTTCTTTAGAATGACAATTAGTCAAAATAGAAGGCACTTCATTATAAGACACGCATCTTCTTATTATACCATCTCCACAAATCTTAAACACGTATGGATCATACCAAAAAAAAAAAAAACTTCTTTACATTTGAAAGTAAATTTCTTCATTGCTGATAAGAAAAATCATAAGGAATAATAGTGTCAGCTAAATAATTTACATAATTAGCATACCATGGAAAGTCATCCTTAACTACTAACAAATGCTCTTCAAGAAACATTTCCTTAATGTTTTGAATGGCTTTGTTTTCTAATACTTCCTCATTTAACCTTGATAGATGGTTTCCAATAAAATTCTTAGCACCCTTTTTATCTTTAATTTTGATATCAAACTCCTGCAGCAGTAAAACATATTTGATCAATCTTAACTTTGCATTAGGTTTTATCATTAAATAATTCAATGTCGCATGATCACTATAAAATGTCACCTTTGATAAAATTAAGTAAGAACAAAACTTATCAAATGCAAAGACAACAGTCAGCATCTTTTTTTCAGTTGTTGTATAGTTCTTTTACGTATAATTTAATGTCCTACTTGCATAATAAATAGGATGGAAAATCTTGTCTTTCCTTTTACCAAGAACTGCTCCAATAGTAAAAATACCTGCATACACATTAACTCGAAAGGTTGGACCAATCTAGTGAAACTAGAATTGATGCACTTGTAAACCTAGCTTTAAGAAGTTCAAAAGAGTAAGCACACTTATCATTAAAGTCAAATATTACATCCTTAGTCAAGAGATCAGTAAAAGGCTTAGTGATTTTTGAAAGTCCCTTGATAAATCTCTTATAAAATCTAGCATGACCCAAGAAACTCCTGATTGCTCGAACTAAATTCGAAGATAGTAGTGAAGCAATGACATCTATCTTAGCCAGATCTACTTCTATGACCTTACTGGATATCTTATGACCTAGTACTATACAATCTTACACCATAAAGTGACATTTTTTCCAATTCAAGATTTTCCAAACAAGGGTCAAAAGAAATTCCAAACATTAAAAAATCATCCATAAAAACTTTAATACAAGACTCAATCATATCAGAAAAATAGCTAGAATGCAGCGTTGGAAGGTGGAAGGGGCATGGCACAATCTAAAAGGCACTTGCCTATAAGTGAATATTCCATAAAGACAAGTGAAAGTAGTTTTCTCTTGACATCAAAAGTTACCGGTATTTGTAAATACCCACTATATCCATCCAATGCATAATGAAAGTTATGCCTCACCAATATTTCTATAACCTGATCAATAAAAGAAAGTGAGAAATGGTCATTTCTAGTGGCGTCATTCAATTTTTAATAATCGATGCACATATGCCACCTAGTGACCTTCCTTATTGATATTTTCTCATTTTATTGATTCTGACTCAAAATGATACCCCCTTTAGGTAGCACTTGAACTGGCCTAACCAAAGATGGATAAGAAATAGGATAAATTATTTTGGCATCTAATAACTTAATCACTTCAATCTTCGCAACTTTCTTTATATTAGGGTTTAATTTATGTTGCAGTTAGACAAAAAACTTACTTCTTCCATAAAAATATTATGTGTATAAATTGAAGGAGTTAATCCTTTAATATCCAAAATTGTCCAGCTTATAGCCGTAATATGCTTTAGCAATACTCTCAATAAGGTGCCCTCCATACTTTGATTCAAAGACGATGATATTATAACAGGAAATTGTGATGGGAGACTTAGGAAAACATACTTAAGATGCAGAATAAGGGGCTTTAATTTCGAGTCTGATGGCTTTTTCTATTGATGGCTTTGGAAAAGGCTTAATAGACCTTTCTAAAGTCTCAAATCTCTTTAAAGCATGCCACCCTAAAGATATCCACCTTGCATCTAGCACTCCTAAAACTTCAGCTATTTCTTTTTCATTCGAGTCTATGGACTGAGTATGAGTTAACACCTTTTTCAAAAGATCATAACATAATACTATTGAAAGGTCACTCCTGCGATGCTAAATTCCTATAACGTTGCAACAGTTACAATCCATTAGATGCTGTATTGCTTTAGACATATCAAACTCTACTTTCTCGTCCTGAAAATGGATAATTAACTTTCCGCCATACACATCAATTAGTGCCCTCACTATAGCCATAAATGGCCTTTCAAGAATTATAGACACCTTATAATGTTCTTCCATTTCCAACACCAATAAATGCACAGGAAAAATAAATGTATCAATTTTTACTAAAACATCCTTGATAATTCCTCATGGAGAGGTGATATAACGATCTACCAACTATAAAGAAAGTCTCGCATGCTTAGGTTCTTCCAATCCTAGTTTCTTGAAAATAGAGAATGGCATTAAATTAATACTAACACCAATATCCATAAATGCTCTCTCTCTTTGTAAACTGTCTATGGCACAAGGAATGATAAAACTAACAGGGCCCTTTAGTTTAGGTAGCAACTTCTTTAATAAGATTACAGAATATTCTTCATTCAATTTCACAGTTTCATAATCTTCTAATTTGTGCTTCTTTGTTAGAATGTTCTTTAAAATCTTTGCATAGCTTGGCATTTATGCTATGGCTTCAGCAAATGGGATATTAATGTGAAATTTCTTAAACATTTCAATAAACTTCCCAAATTGCTTATATAATTTTACATTCTTTAACCTTTGAGGGAAAGGGATTTGTGCTTGGATTTGATCTTGACTTCCACTAACCACTTTCTTGCCTTTCTCTTTCTTTTTTTCTACTTCCACCAATATTTCATCATTCTGCTCACTTGCTGCTTCAACCTTCTTTTTAATTTCCCTATTCTTTACTTCCTTACCACTTCTTAATGTAATGGCCTTTGCATGCTCCTTAGGATTGGTTTTAGTTGTATTTGGTACCTTACCAGGGAACCGTTCTTACAAAATTTGTGCTATCTGATCAACTTGAGTCTCTAAATTCTTAATGGCTACTTTATGATTTTGCAACTAGAACTCATTACCATGAATGAATTTAAGCATTGTCTCTTCTAAAATTGATTTTTGTAGTGGAGGTGGATTTGATCTAAATCCTAATGGTGGAGTTCTTTGGTTCTGTACTGTGGATTGGCAAGTGTTTTGATTGTCTCTCTAAGAGAAGTTTAGGTGGTTTCTATGTCCAGCATCATAGGTATTTGAATATAGATCATTCCTTTGCCTATTATAGTTCACATATTATGCTTGATTAGGCTCTCTAACAGGGGACTACCTACTTGGCAATACTTGTCAATTTAATGACACATGAGAGGAACTACCATAATATTCACATTCAATTAGATTTCTAATTCCTCCAATTTCAACACCATTTACCAAATTATCTAATTTCTTATTCAAAATATCCATCTAAGTTGCTAAAGCAACTTTATAATTAATAACATGCACCCCATGTGGTTTTCTTGGATGGCATTCAGAGTTATATTGAAAAATGTTAGTTGTCAATTCTTCAATAAGGTTATACACTTCCTCTGGTGTCTTATGTATAAAACTTCCGCTAGCTATGGCATCTATAATGCATCGAGTAGAGGGTGTGAAGCCTCTATAAAATATGTCCACTTGCTGCCAAGTATTAAAACCATGGCTAGGGCACTTAGCTAGCATTTCCCTATATCTTTCTCACGCCTCACATAAGATCTCATTTTCTTATTGCACAAAAGAGCTAATTTCAATTTTCAATTTTACAATTTTTGCAGGCAAGAAAAAATTAGTTAGAAACAGTTTCATTAACTTATCCCATATTGTAATGGAACCAAGAAGATGAATATTAATACATGCTTTAGCCTTATCTCTAAGGGAAAATTAGAATAATTTAATCCTAATAGCATCCTTGGGAACTCCATTCCTCTTGAAAAGATCACATATATCTAGAAAAATTTGTAAATGTTTATTTGGATCTTCAAAAGCCATTCCACTAAACTGAGAAGCTCGAACTATTGTCATTATACTATGAGGGATTTCAAAATTATTAGCATTAATCATAGGCAGCACAATGCTAGCCTTAGGTTTCCCTATGATACCTAGTGATAAATCCATCATAGTTAGGGGTCTAGCACCCTCCTGAGGTCTATTTTCTATTTTTTTAGGTGGATCCATTTTTTATTCAAGTGATTGTTCACTAGAAGTCTTTACTCCTACCAATTTAGATGTGCTCGCTTGAGTTTCTTTCTTTTGCTACCTAAGTGGTCTCTCAAGCTCTAAATCAAATTCTAACTTCTCAGGTTTTTATCTGCAAGTAAGCATACAAGCTAAAGTACACAAGGAAATAAAACAAGCTAACTAACAATAAAAACTCACAAAATAAAACACATGCAATCAAACAAAGTAAGGAAAACAAATTTAAACACTTTAAACCATCCAACCTTTTTTAGTCCACTATATTACTTGTGTGATAGGTGCACAGGCCTACAAGTTGGTTTTAAATAAAGTTTCAAAATTTTGCTAAAAGTTTTAATCACGTAAACTAACAATAAGCTTGTTGGTACAATTTCCAGTCATGTAACTATAATATTAGGAATATATTGGTGTCAATTACTTTAGAAATTTTTTCTATGTTTGATGTTTAGGTTAAAATTTTCTATCTTGTTTTATTTTATTTTTGTCTTTGCTGTGAGAGATCTTTTGGTGATTCTTTTAGTCATTAAGAAGATGTGGTGGCAATAGGACCAATGGAAAAATTGCCAGTGATATGAACCTGAAGTTAAAGTTGATTGGGGTAATTGTTAGACAAACCATGTAGATCAATTTGATGATAGCTATACCATTGATTCCAATGATTACCTTAACTATTCTTGGCTTAATCAATCTTCCTTTGAACAGCCTTCACATTTTCTTGATCCATAGTATTCAGAGAGCTTAGATGATGTTTTCATTGATAGTTGGATGGATCACCCTAATTATTATTATTATTTCTTAATAAGGTTACATTTGAATAATCTTTAGCTAATGAGAATCAGACTAAACAAGATCAGTAAACCATGGAAGAAATTCTAGAATCAATTAGGTAACATAATCATTTAAAGCCAAATGATCTAGAAAATGTTAGTGGTGAGGCTATACTAGCATTAGATGAAACAAAGTTTGAAACTATTGAGTGTGAGCATTGAAGCCAAGTTATTGAAAATGTGATGGTCAAGGAGTTTTAAGAAGAATTCAATAGCATTTATTTTTTAGTTTTTTCAGCTTTTGATCCTAAGTCGAGAGTTGTTTACCTAAAGTTTCTTTTTTTTTATCATGGTTTTGTTCAAGGCAGAACCTGTGAATTCAAGACCTCATTGACTAGTATAGGAACCTTATAAAAGATGGTTTGTCATCATTCAGAGGATGAAGCAAGGATGTTACATGTTGGAACTAGGAAGAGATTGAAAATTCTATAACCCTAGAATCTAGCTAAAAGATTTTAAAGAAGCGCTCGTTGAGAGGCACCCAAACAACCCAACTGTAGAAGTAGGATGGTGTGATTGAATACAGATTTGGTATGCTTTAGGGTGTTTTTAGTGTGTTTCACTTAACTTGATGTGTTTTAATTAGTATTTACCTTAATTTTGGTGTGATTGCTTTAGTTTTTGAGTATTTAAAATTCCTTTCCTTTAACAAATTAATGAACAATCCTCTTAGTTTTGTTGACCTTTGATTTAGGAAGAAATTGGTTAAATTTTTAGGGTTAAAAATCACTTGGAAATTAGTTAAATAGACCAGCAACTATTATTTGATGAACCACTGTTCAAGACCTATTTAACTTGCATGGATCTTTGTAGAATAGTCCATTAATGAAGGGTATTAACAACGTTGTTGATGATCTGTTCAACCACTGTTGATCCTTGCAAAAAGCATAAAAACGATGTAGTTTTAAATAAAAACTCTGAATAACCCATTATGTATCATCTTTCTCCTCATATTTTCAAACCTACCATTGCAGAACAACTAAAACTTCTAGCCACCATCCTTTTTTTTTCACATTTTGTGCTTAAATCTCCTTATTTTCTCCATTTCTTTGCCCTTTTCACCTTCTAAACCCATTTTCACCACTAAAACACCTTCTTTCACTTATCTTCATCCCTTTTTCACAAAAAACCCAATGTCTCTTACCCTTCTTTTCCAATTTTCTCCACTTTTCTTTGGATTTTAAGCATAAAATTAATAACATCATGGTTCTTATGTCAAGAGCTTTCATTTGGTACCTATTTTTAACATAATTCTTTCACCATCAATAAAAAAATTTTCTAGCAAAAAGGGAATATTCTTGCAAGGTTGGCCTAGAAACTTTTATTTATGTGAGATAGTTTTCAAGCTTAATTCGGTCAAATTTTAGCATAGTTTACATTTAGATGGCACGACAGGCGGACATCGGAGTGGTACATGGTACATGGTACATCAAGGTAATGATCTTATCATCAAGCATTCAATGGCCCAAGCTCTTAAGTTAAAGTTCTATATTTTCAATTCTTTCAAATCTCTAGGTTAAGAGCTGGTCATATCACTTGCCAGTCCATACTACCTTACCTTGGTTCACGAGTTTTACATGAATATTGAGGGCCAAGGAAGAGACCAACATCATTGAGGTCCGAAGCATTGTGAGAGGTACTCCTATTCTTATTACTCATGCTTTTATTTTGGACTTATTATGAGTACCTGATGAGGGGGATGCATATGTCAAGGCTAAGAATACTTTCATAGAGATTTGGTTTCATCCTATCTCAATTTTTTCATAGTTGTTGCTTGAGAAGCCTTAGAATTAGTTAGATTCACAACCCGAGCTTGTACTATATCTCACTTATGGGTTAGAGAGCATATCATTGTGGGACTGCTAAGTTCTAATGTCACTCCCAGGGCTAGCAGGTTGAATGAGGTTAGGTTCAAAGATGCTTACATATTATATAATATGTTGCACAGGATGGTTGTGATCCAAGGTTTCCCTTTAATGGGGTTTATCATCACCTCTATGCAAGAGGTTGTTAAGATGCAGAGGCCTAGTAATAAATTCTGCTTCCCCTATTTCTTGACTTAGATCTTTAAATCAACAAGAGTTCCTTTTGATGATGAGGCACCACTAGAGTATGCAAGAGCACCTAAAATCTCATATTCCACAATTAAGATGTGGAAGTATGTATGAGTCAAAGGTAAATGGCATAGCATGATTGCTCGACGTTTAAAGGAGGACGAGAGACTTGATGACCCCACTATTCTATTTGCACCAGCTACACCTAAGGAGTTCATGTGTGAGGTGTCTTTTAAGGTGACATCGAGTGTTCATCCATCGCATTCAATGTCTCATAATTTCGTGCTGTTAATTGCTAACCTTTTTTAAGTTAATATCGCAAGTAAATGAATTATAAACTTATAGTATAACAGATATCATCCCATAAGGATTAGATTTAGCTATCTAACAATTTGAATTATATTTTGTTTAAGGAAAAATTTCAAATAACAATTATTTAAACATAAACTAAAATAGAACAAACTAACAATGAACAATAAAAAGAGCAATGTGCATGAATTTTTAAATTGAAGATTAAAGATTAGGAATCACTTTTATCCCTAGTTTACTTCTCTATTATCTTATTGATTTAATTAATTTTAGCCCAAGATATCCCAATTTTATATTCACCCTCTCTCAAGGTGTAACTAAGTTTCCTTATTTAAATTAAATAGGATTAGTCTTGCAATCTATTAATTTATAAAACATCCCCCAAATATTCACCTAGTTATTGAGTAATCTTATAGGCAATCAATTAATTAATTAGGATCTCTCTAGTCAATTAATTAACCTAAAAATTACAAGTATATTAAGTGTCAACTCTCATTACACAACCCAACACAAATTTCTTTACTTAATTCTTAAATTTATTTCAAGACTTAAGTACAAAAAAATCATAATCATATATTCATTAAATTAATAAGATGAGTTCAACAAAATAGTTCAAAAAGCAACCCGTACAATATGGTTCAGCTACTCATGATGTTAATCAATCTCTTAACTAACATAATATCTATAAAAAAGGATAGTAAAAGAGAAGAACAAATAAAAACTAGTAAAGGTGCCACTCTTTTCTTCACTCCCTTATGTTGGAAATTCCACAAGTTGAGATGTTCTTGAATGAAAATGGATGTTGATCTTGATTTTCTCTCTTTAAAATCCTTCAAACCTATTTTTAGCCACTTATGAAAAATTCCCGATCACTCTATAACGACTCTTAGGGTTTTTAACCCTTTTAAAAGTCCAAACAACTAAATATTTTTGGCTTAAACGAACCTCACGTTTCACTTCTATTCATAATTCCCACGATCATGGGAATGTTTTTCTAGTTTCCTTCATCATTTCTTTACTTAACAGCTTTTTCAACTTTTTGCTCTTCTCGGTCCTTTTACTATAACTTCTCCTACACAACTCTGACAGTCATGAAAGTTGATATGTAGGATCCTCATGTGATGTTCTTGCATTTCACAAAATTTCATAACAATGTAAGCTTTATAAGTGTACCTAATACATCACCAAATTCACCTATACTAAAACTAATACTTGTTTGAGCTTCTCTTGATTCATTCTTAATGGCTTGTCATATGACATTGAAAATTGGTGTGGAACTCCATAACATAATGCTCTAAGTCCTTAAATTGATCTCACACCTCCTTTGGTTCCAAAATTGCCTCAAAATGTTCATCAAAGTCCTGCATAACATGTATAGTTATCAAAAGTATTATAAGAAAGATCATATTTAAGAAGTAATCAAATGTGTATCCAAATCACATGGAATTACCTTTTAAACTGAAGATAATGATTATGAAAACATGCCTAAAAGATGTATCTAAAGGGTTCTATCAGATATCCTCACACTTAAACTATTACTTGTTCTCAAATAATGACTTAAACATCCACTCAAAACAAAATCAATCAAGAGTTGAAAATTAATTGGGTAAAAAAAATATTTCATCAATGCTTTTTATTTCGTTTAAAAATTAAAATTATTTAATAACAAAAAACTTTGATATCACATATTCAAGCGCACTATTAGCAATGAGATGACCCTTATGCAAAACATGACATTATACACACAGGTCTGTAATAACACATGCAAATCACTCAAAATTAAAAACAAAAGGAAAATTTGAGTTATAAATCACTCAAGAATTGTTTAATTCATATAAAATCAAAAACATTGATGAGATTAAAATACCATAATTAATAATCAATTCCCAATTTCAATCATTCTAAGGCAAGAAATCAAAATCATTTCTATTGGACTTGAAATAAATCAAGTGTGAATAAATGACAAAGTGTGCTCAAGCTCATCTTCCTAACAAACTTGAACTGAATTGTCCTCAATTTAGAGGACAAAAGTAATTAAAGCACATGAAGTGTAAACGAGGAAAGCAAAACAAAACTCCCCTAAAAATTGAAGACCATTTGTAGGCATTCCTTGAGAAAGTTTCTTCTATTCCATATGACTCAAAGACTTTGGAGAAAGGGGATCTAATTTTGTTCCATCCACCAATCCTATAATTACCAAGATACAATACCAAGCTTGTATTTGATTAATTAACATTAGGAATTTTAAAAAGAAAACACTCAAAGATAAATAAAATTCAACAATCAGCTACATGAACATATAAAGGAAAGCTAACTAAGAACATAATATGATAGGTTTAAGGTCTCTAGCTTGACCATGTAGCTAAGTTATTCCACTATACTAGTATCCATCATGAAGAAGAAAGTGTACCTTGTAATGTAAAAACATACCTTGTAACTTACATCTAAGTTACATAGCTTTAATAGAAGAAGAAAACGTACCTTGTAAGTTGGTCAGTTGCTTGGTTTAGGCAAAAATTTGTGCTTAAAGGGCTATCAGAATCAATAGGGATTATCCTCTTTTGCTCCTTAAACCCTTACTTGCTCCTCTCATTCGACTATAAGTGACTATTTTTTTTCTATTTCCTCTAAAAGATCATAGGCTACATTTATGATTTTCCTTATTAATGAACTTCCAGTCGCCGCATTAATTATTTCTTATATTTTGATTCAACCTATTAGAAAATGTTGGTAAAAGAAATTCCCGTAATGATGTGGATGACTCCTCTGTAACTCTTTAAACCTCTCCTGTGCCTCATACAATGACTCCCCATCACTTTTTTATAAGTTTACGATCTCCTTAATGATCCTCGTTGTCTTTATCAATTGGAAGTACTTCACTAGAAAGGTTTGTGCAAGTTGCTCCCATGTCAAGATGTGCTCCAGATTGAGAAAGTTTAACAATGCCTTAGCTCTATCCTTTAAGGTAAAGGGAAACAACTACATCTTAACCTCATCTTCGGGTAACCCATTATACGAAAATGTGTCACAAATCATCAATAAGTTTGCAAGATGGATATTGGGATCTTCGTGAACTAACCCCAAAAATTTAACGCTTGTTTGTAACATGTTGAGTAGAGCTAGCTTAATTTCAAATTATTTACTTAAGTAGAAGGCCTTGTGATTCCTTGTTGATTCACTTAAAACCTAACCTTATTAATTCCATAAGTGTCCTTTGATTTCCTCCTTTTTAGCCTTCTTCTACCATAGTTCTTTGAATGGTTTATTGGCACTTTGCTCTTTTTAGTTCCCTCTCTTGTCTAGTAATGTCCGAAAACTCCTTCTTGGTTAACTCGTTGGACCTTCTTATACTCTTTGTATTTATATAGATAAAAATACACAAGTATCAAAAACCCTTCAATCAAAGTTACTCAAATTGAATGAGATACTAAAAGTACTAATCCTTGGTAACCAAGCCAAAAACTTATTAATTACTAACTTGTTTTATATTAATATCGCAAGTCAACAAGTTGTAAACTTATAGATAACAGATATTGTCCTACAAGGATTATGTTTAGTCCCTAAAATTAGACTTTTTTTAAGACACAATTTGAAACAACAATTCCTAACAATTAAACTAAAATGGAGCAAACTAATAATGAACAATAAAAAGAGTAGTGTGCAGGAACTTGTGAATTCAAGATTAAAGTTTAAGAATCACTTTTATCCTTATTTTCCCCATCTTATCTTGTTAATTTAATTATTTTTAGCCTAATATATCTCAATTTTTTAGTTTCCCTCTCTCAAGGTATATTAAGTTTCCCTAATTAAATTATATAAGATTAGTTTTGCAATATCTCAATATACCAAACCTATTTTAACTATTTAGCTAGTTATGAAATAATATAGGTAATCAATTAATTAATCAAGATCTCTCTTTAATCAATTAATTAACTAATAATTACAAGTCTATTAGGTAGCAACTCTCATTGCAGAATCCAGCATAAATTACTCAGCTCAATTTCTCAATCTATTGTATGGTTTAAGTACAATAATTATCATAAACATCCATTCTTTAAATCAACAAGATGAGTTCAACAAAATAGTTCAAAAAGAAATCCCTATAAGATGGTTTAGCCACTATGATGTTAATCAATCTCTCAAGTAAAATAATAACTATAAGAAAAGATAGTAAAATAAAAGAAGAAACAAAAATTAGTGAAGGTGCCAATCTTCTCTTCACTCCCTTGTGTTGGAAATTTTGTAGGTTTAGATGTTCTTACTTTAAAGTGGATGTTGATCTTGATTTCCTCCCTTGAAAGCCTTCAAACCTATTTTTAGCTTTTTAGGAAAATTTCTCAATCATTCTATGATGGCTCCTAGAGTTTCTAACCCCTTTATATATCTAGAAAACTCAAAACTCTTGGAATAATTGAACCCTCTATGGAACTTTTGTCTATAATTCTCACAATCATGGAAATGTTTCTCCAATTTCCTTCATCATTTCTTTGTTTTTTCTCTTTTGATAACTTTTCTAGTTTTATACTCTTCTTGCTATAACTTTTGTTACATACCTTTGATGGTCATGAAATTTGATATGCAGGTTCCTCTCCTCACGTGATGTTCTTGCACCCATAAAAGTTCATAATAATCTGCGCTCTACAAGTGCACCCAATGCCTTACCAAAGTCATAGGTATCGAGACTGGTGCTTGTTTGAACTTCTCTTGTTCTTATTGATGCATTATTAATGGCTTGTTATACGACCTTAAAAATTGGTGTAGAACGCCATGATGCTCTAAGTATTTAAATTGATCCCATACCTCTTTTAATTTCAAAAGTGCCTAAAAAAGTTCACCAAAGTCCTACACAACATGCACAATCATAAAAAACCAATAGGCAAAATCTTATTCAAGATTTAATCAAATGTGTAGCCAAATCACACGGAATTACCCTTCAAAACTAAGATAATGATTATGAAAACATGCCAAAAAAATGTATCTAAAGGGTGCTGGCTTATCTGAGCTACGATCTGAGCTTCATTCTAGCCTCTTGGAGCTTTCTTTTGAGTTTCGTTATGGCCTAACTACCATTCATGATTGGTTAGATCTCCTGGAGCAGTGGATGGAGCAATTGGATGAGCATAAGAGATTTAGTGACCAGGGCCCTAGTAATTAGATATTTTAGATTATTCCTTATGTTTTAAATGTTTTGCTTTTGTTGTTTGCTTTCTGTATGTTTCCTTTTAGTTTTTCTCAATTACTTTCAGTAGTATTTCGTAATGTTTCCACTATTTCAGTTGTACTATGGCTCATTAGATGCACTTTGACCATATTTATATATTAGAGCATATTTTTCTATGATTATGGTACTTTATCTTTTTCCCTTAATTTTCAATTAGTAGCAATTCACATCAACAAAGCATTATCATGATCATATTTATACTGGTATATTTCTTTCCTTTCTCACACATTTTATGATTTATTGTTGGATTTTGAACATTGAGCACAATGCCCAATTTAAGTGTGGGGGGAGGGATATGTCATTTGATCACACTTGAGTTTTTCTTTTCTTATAACATATCATTTAGTTATCTTTTTTTTAGAGTATATAATTTGCAAAAAATTTGAAATTTTGAAAATTTTTGTCTTTTTTGTAAAATTTGTCTTTTGATCTCTATTATTTTTATGATTTAAGATGTTGTATTATTAATTAACAAATAAATTTGATTTCTTCATGTTTTTAGATAACGAATACCTAATGATCATTATTATTTTCTTTATATAGAATGTATATTCTTAAGTGATTTATGGCTTCTTTTAAACATTTTCATCATCTTGATTTTGGTAAAAACAAAAACAATGAAAATTGAGAAAGAAGTGTTAATAAGTGAGTAAATAAATCAACTCTACTAACTTTTAATCGATAAAAGGCTTAAGTTACTAAGTGATGTTAGTAATCAGTTGATTTGATGTGATGTGATTTATTTAAGCAACAAGGAGTGTTCATGACAAGGAATTCACATTTGTGTAAAAAGACTAAATGATATTTTAACCAAGCTTCTAAAACTCACCTTGTGTTTTTATGTTATAAAAAAAGATGTGAATTTTTTTAAATGGTGATGCATTTTATTTTTGTATATCATTTAATATTTAGCAATGATTTTTGGGATTCAGGTTGATGTTTTAAGAGGCATAAGTTATCTGAATTCACTTGTTAGTTGACGTGTTTGATTAATTATTATAACATCTTAATGAATTGTTTGTCTCTTGTAATTATATTCTATTTTTGAAAATTATTGATGGATTGATTTGCTTGAGGACAAGCAAATACTTACATGTAGGGGAATTGTTAGGGGTAAAATGGATAGTATTTTCAAGTATTATTTGATGTAAATTTGCCCTTATTTTAATGCTTAATTATTTAATTATTATTTGGAAATATTTCAATTGCAGATTGATTTGAAAATGGAAGAATTGTGCAAAATGGATGTAAATATGTTAACCTCCAAACCATCATCATGGGTCTAGACTAACCCATATTGAAGTCCCCAGAGAACCGTGTTGAAGGATGCAAAAATAGGACATCAATGGTGGTTAACGACCCTCTAATGCCATTATTGTTCTTTAATGTTCAATCCCATTAATAGGCGACAGATATGTTTTTCATCAAGAAATTCAATGATTGTTGCCACCACTTGTCTTCAATCTTTAGTAGGCTTCCTCTTATAAATAGGTATGTCCTACAGGCTTCAGAATATAGGAGATTTAGGATTAAAAATACCTTTCTTAGTTTTTCATATCAAAGTTAGGATAGGTTGTTTTTAGTTAGCTTTTTATTTCAATTTTTTGTAAATGATTTGTTCAAGTTGTTTTATGGATTTTAGAGCTTTATGCACATAATTTAGAGTTAAAACACCATTTGGGGATGTAATTTAGTTCATTCTAAACTTTTCATTTCATGTAGTGCTGTTATTATTTTGAATTAATCAAAGTTATGTTGCATAAGTTAATCATTTGATGTTCATTGTTTAATTACATATTCTAATTCCATTTTTAGTTAAGGTTAGGTTATTATAGTATTAATTCATGCTTATTGAATTATTAGTGAGTCAATCTTTGGTTATTGGGTGATTAATGTTTATCTTAGGTTAATCAATTTAGATAAAATTATTATATCATATCAGATTTGAGAAATCTACCTAGGTTATTAGGATGATCAATAATCAACATGATTTAAATCAATGAATGATAAAACTCTCGTTAATTTTGATGGTATTAGTTTTGAAATAGGAAATTTTAAGATTAGACTTCTTGATTTTAGACTTATTACCTAAGTTTTATGAATGATCAAACTTCAGGATAGGACTAATAGAGATAAGGTATAGTCTTAATCATAATTGTGTCTTGATTTTAGGTAGATACACTAGATTAAGTATCGTGAACTATAGACAACCAATTAACTCGTTAAACACCTGAACCTTGATTGAATAATTGGAGTTAAATAATGCAACCTTGAACTCCTTTAATTTAGTTAAAGTTTTCTAAGATAGTTGTGCAGACTTTAATTTATTAAATTACAAAATCCTATCTCTCTAGATAGTTGTAATATGATTGAATTAGTACTTACATTATTTCCTTGTGGGATCAAAATTCATACTCTTTTGGTCCACTATATTACTTGTTTAATAGGTGCACTTGCCTGTAAGTTGGTTTTAAATCAAGTTTAAAAAATGTGCTAAAAGTTTTAGTAACGTAAACCAATAACACCTATTAAGGGCCGTTGAGCTTCTAGAAAATGATTGTTCTCCCCCAAACTCAAGGGCAACCACACCCTTTCCTTCCAATTAAACTTAAACCCTATAAATGACATATAAATAAATGAAGAGGGAGTTGATTTAGTAGTTTTGACTCCCCACTTGGATAGCCCTTATTTTATATTACATGTTTTCATTAGGATTTGAGTTATTTTTATGTCTCTTTTCAACGTTTTTTTAGATTCTAATGTTAGATTAAGTGTTTAGGTGTAAACTTCCTTTCACTAAATCTATTTTTACTGCTATTTTTATTTTAAATTTTTTATGTATTTTGTTTAGGTTTTGTTACATAATTGTTAAACCTTTAGTTTTTGATAGTTTAATGTTACAACTTTAGTTTCCAACCTTGCCTTTATTGCTTTCTTTATTTTTTCCTTGCAATTTAGTTGTTGTTTTGTTTAATTTCAATATTTTAACTTAGTTTTATTTAGGTTAGAAGATATTTAATGGATCAATGGCTTATAATTGTGAGAATTAAATTACGTTTTAATAAGTTCTATGTTTTTATGTTAGGATTGAGTTGGAACTCCAATTAAACCCCAAGAATGAAGGATTATATTACAGGATTGGCCATCCTATATGAGATTTCTAGTTTAAAAGTTAGGTTTGATCTTTTGATTCACAATTGTCATTAGTTATTACCATAAATAGCAATAAGTGAATTTACTTTTCGTGTGAAACTTAGTTAACTTAACTTAGAATTTTGATTCTTTAGGTTACACGATCCGAGCTTGTGAGATTATGACCTTAATTAATTGTTCTCTAGTTCTTAATGTTGTTGTCCCACTAAATAAAGAGAGCTTATTCTAGTTATTATGTAGTTAGGGATATTTTTAGAATTTGTTAGATTTATCTAAAATTTGAGGAGCTTAGGATGTAAGAGTTTGTATCTATAGGTTAAAAACATCTTTGGCTTAACATAATTTACATGTTTTTTATGATTAATTCTAATTTATGAATCCTGATAATATCTTCTACCTAACTTTTCGTGTTTATTATTTGTTTCTTATTTTATTCGCTTTAATTTCTTTAGTTTTAATTTACGTTTATTTTAATTTTATCGCACTAGGTTTTTTAATTTGCTTTTACACAACATTAGAAATAGTTAAAGGCAATAATAGTTCGAAGTGGTCCACTTGCGCCAACATCTAGTCCTCAATAAATCTCATTGAGAATTTGTTTTTGCTATAATAAAACAAATATAATTTGAATAGTACAATCATTTTTTAAGACTCAAAGATAACCTTTTACTCTCCCTTTTTTAGGATAAGGAATAACTTATCACTTTTCCTTTTCTAAGGCTAAGGAATAACCTCACGTCTCTCCTCTTTTATGGTTTAAGAATAAGCCTTGCATAAAATTCACTCTTACTCTTTCAACTTCTTCTCACCCTTCTCACAAGAACACCTCACAAACTACGTAACTCTTGAATCACCAAGTTGTATAAGGGCTCAATCTACACTTATGCATGATATGCAACACAATACTTATAAATATACACCACTTATGTATAAAACTACACTATAAATATATAAACAAGCTCATAGTAGCTCAAATCACTTGTATATATCTTGGAATCAAACACAACATATACAACATATATTTATACCCAAAAATCTCAATAGACCCATTACATATCTGTTACATAATGTTATAAAATATAATCATTGCAAAATTCGTCCACTAGTAAATTACCATTTCTTTTTTTTTTAAGATCAGTCGATCGAAACTCGTAGGTTAGTCCATTAGCCAACAGTCTACCAGTCTCTCCATTTGGTCACTAACCTCTCTATGGTTGGGACTTCTTTGGCCCATTTAAGCCTACACGAAATCAAACTCAAACTAATTCACTTCTTAACCTAATCCAACATATTTTAACATAAACCATTCATACCAAACATATCTTAACATATTTTACACAATTGAACATAAACAAATGCATTCAACTTACCAAATATCCTTAGCACTTTATTCTAACCAATTTTAATCATCTTTCCAATCGATTACATATAACCATATACATAACAAATTCATACAACTCCATACAACATATAAGACTTACACATAATTCATTCAATACAACAAACATGACTTATATTTAAATCATTGCAATTGAATCAATTTACCAAATTATTCACTTATACCAATTATTCTAGCATCCATAAATTAACCAACTTAATTAGCACACATATTCATGTAATACAATATGTGAATTCATCCATACATCACACATACTCATGTAATACCCTATATGCATTCATTCACACATCATGAGGATTTCAAAACATATCAAACACATACAACACCTCTTGATTATGCATCTTATATGTGAATATTTAATATGAATGCATATACATGATGTGAGCCCTTTCAACACTATGGAAAGACCAAGAGAAGAATTTTAAAAGAACTTACATAAAACCTACAACAAACTACTTTTAAACTTGATGTTCCTCAATCTTCAAGTTTATATCCAATGACTTCTCTTCTAACTTGGTCACCATACACTTCATCTTGTACTCTAAACACATTCTTTCTCTTTACGACTCCACCTTCATATACTTCAAGTCTTTACTATATGCTTTAAGACTTGTTTTCTTCAAATCTATCTTAACAAACATATCAAACTCCATAAATACATTAGCAAAAATTTTTTGTCATCCTCAAAACAAAGGTCAAACCAACTCTTGGTTTAACAATCTCTCCCTTTTTATTGATGAAAAAACCGTGAGATATTAAACACATAAGAAAATTATATAAACAAACCAAACTAGGTATATATGTAAACATCATATGTAAATAAAAATTTGCTACCCTTTTCTAATATCTCATCTATATTCTTCCCCTTTTTGTAATCATTAAAAAGTATAAAAATCCATAAACACATATATCAATACAAAACAAGTCACATGCGAGAAGCATAAAACTTTAACATCAATATATAAACGCGAATCACATAAAAAAGGGATATACATATCTTCTCCCTTCATACCATGTATACATCTCAACCAACAATCATCAATTTTCAAAATAACATTTGAAAATTTTTCTTCAAAAAACACTCCCCTTTAATACAACACACTATAACAAACTTAAAATACCAAATCATAAAAATTCAAAGAGGGATATTATCAATTGAATCTTATTTCAAATCTCAAAAATAAACTAATCATCAAAACTAATACCTATTGTTGTTAAAAAGAGATTAATTCTTAATAAATCGCATACACTTGAAGTGAGACTTGTTTATACTAATTGTTAAAAGCATTATACCAATTGTTAAAAAACAATACTTGATACCAATATTTATATCGTTTCTCAAAGAAAACTGATTTTCAACACAAGATATCACTATTAACAAAACCATCAACCTACACTAATAGTCAATACTAGTTGTTGAAAATTGACTTGTCAATACCAACATAAAATGATAATTTATACTAATCAATTACATCATATAAATCCATCACAATATCAATTGTTAATAACACTTAAAATATCTATATAGTATATATCATCGTCAAGTAGCAGCAATACAAGGAATATCGCTTACCAAGTTCAAAAAGGGTACTTCCTCTATAAAAAAAATCGAAAGCAATGAATAAAAAAATCAAATTAACACCACGACATCAAACACAAGATGAAAACATTCTCATGATAGTAATTAAATCACTTCATATTTGACATAACTCAAGAAGATCTCAAATTTTATAAAAAATTTAACAAAACTCAAAACTTTGACTAACTCCCCCTAAGTTAATCATTATCATGCACCAATTTTCAAGATATCACAAATTTAAATTTTTAAATGACTTTAAAAGTCACACCTATGACTCTGCCCTAAATTCATGCAATCTTAATTTTCAAAACCACAAGCTTTCATTGTAAGACATAAATTGCATAAAGAAAGTCATACCACATCAAATTTATAAACATCATTTAAATGTTAACACAAGTAAAACATTACTAAATTCATGCCTTTTTAAAGATTAAATCTCATAAAACAAAGACAAATGCATGGAAGGGATAAATATGTCAAATGCACATCAATCAATATAAATCAACTATGTTACTTAATTTGAAACTCTCTCTTTATCAAAGAATTCTAAACATGCATTATTCGCATTTTTCCAAAATGAAATAATGTAAGAATTCAAGAAAGTTAGCTTTTCAAAATTAAAAAATCAAATATCCAAGCATATGCAATTTATCAAATATCATGCTCTCCTTAAATATCTATATAATGCTCTAATCCTAAAATTTTCAAACCTTGATGGAAAAAACAATAAAAGCATCAAGCCTCTTTTATGATTTCAAATCCCACTTTAAAAACTCAAATTCCATCAATTTCATCATTTATTGCAAAATTTTATGGATTTTAACTCTTAATGCTATTAAACTCTCGATGCTTTGAAAATCATGCATTTATACTAAAGTTCATGTGTTTTTGGAAAATTTCAATTCCAGCACTCCTTAAGCAAAACAATCAAGGTTTATCAAACCTTATGATCATCCAAAAACTTTAATGACTTGCTATAGACATCATCAAGAATAGATAAATCTAAAATTTCATGACATGAATCATTGAAAGCATAATTTAGGAGATCTTTAGCGTTTTCAACATGCATGTTGTTTAATTTCAAAGAATTTAATGCGTTATGAAACTTTCAAATCTTTTTCATAAATCAATGCATTATGCCTTTTCAAACCTTTTTCATAAACTATTGCATGGAGACAATCCATTAAGAACATCAAAATTTTTATTAAGTATTTTGTAAAAAGGAATCCTCCATCTTTTATAAGACTTCTAAGCTCTCCCTCAATGAAAGCAATTTCTTTGAAAAATATGCAGGTCCAAATTTTAAAATACATGAGAGGTATTAAAATGTAAAAAATAATGATTATAAAAAATATGCTCAAAATGCTTCTACTTGCTTTCTTGTACAATTTATAATGCAATATCAATTCATGTAATTGATAAAGCATCTAAATACACAAGAAACACTCAAAATGATCATATTAAGACATTTATCAAGAAATAAGTTTTGATTTTCCTAAAGATGCAAAATTTAATGATATAGGAATAACATTTGTAAAGCTCTTCAACCAATTAAAGATACTCAACAAAATCAATACAGTTTAAAAAACATATTCAATCCTAATCATGATTTCTAATTACATAAGCATCTCAAGAGTTAAGAACATTTAATTAAGCACTTCAAAAGCATCAATCATTAGTTATGAATAATGATATACAAATATTGTTAAACTTTAAATTTCATAGGCATCCAAACAATCAACCATCATTCAAAACATCATTCATGACTCTAATGCATCAAAATCATCAAATAACATCCAAAACAAAGAATCATACGAATTTAAGTTCAAGTTGTACCCTACTTTTTCATTTATCACGAACTTCATTATTTAAATTATTCACTTCCTTGGTTCAATAATGCGCGTGCTAGTGATTTCCTCTTATTCCCTTGGAGATACCCTAGAAAAATTACAAAACAAATTTAACGAATTTTTGGTACCCACATCATCTTGGGTCCTTGAATGTTAGCTGCATACCTTTTTTGACCATTATGTAAACCATTCACATTTCTTAAACATTTTTTAAAAAAATGCTCTATGTGCCCAAAATGTCCACAATATTGGCAAAATAGTGGTGTATGTGACCTATATGCATTTCTCAGTATAAATGTTCTTCTTTGATGAAATTTTTGTTTAGAAAATTCATTCCATGCCCTAAGACAAGCATTATACACATTTTTTCATGTATGTATGTGAGGATGACGAACTTATGAAGTAATAAACCTAACTTGTCTTTCATATGGCCTATGCGATTTTTATGCATTTGAAAATAAATGATGTCTATTTTTAATGCCATACACATTCTTCTTATATGAAGATCTTGATGTATAAATAAATGCATAATGATTCTTCCTAAAAAAAAAGCTAGATGATGAACGCCTCAAAACAATTTCAAAGGATGACCTAGGTTCTTATTTCCGTTATAAGTTCCTTTCTTTAACAAATTTTATATACTAGAGGAAGGTCCATTGCCACTAGCATAACCTATATAATGTTTAACATTTATAACCTTTTGACACTTAACATGCTTTCTAATTTCTCATTCCCTTTAGTAAAATTTAAGAATGAATTCTTAAGGGATTCTACTTGATAAGTGCACATTTCATAATGTTTTTTAATGTAATTTGATGCATATTTGCTCTAAATTAATGCTACATTATTTGATTTAGTTTGAAATTGTTTACTTTGTATATTGGAGAGTAAAAGAAGTGAAAATAAAAGAAAATACAATAAAATTTTTTAAATTAGGAGTAAAACAATAGTAGTTGTCAGCCCCTTGTTTTACTACATAGAACCCCCGTTTTGATTCATATGGAGACTTAAATGTGGGGGGTTAAATGGCGCTATTTTACTCATTGCAAAGTGTCTTTTAAGTACCTGTTGAGCTTCTTATAGTTAGATCTTTCTCTCCACTTTTTGCAACTTGCTCCAAACAAATATATTGAGCTCCAGAGATCAAATTCATGGTAGCTAACACTAGATTTAAGCAAACAATTTAGATTTAGTTCTAATTTTTCTTCTTTCTTCCTTTAGGTTATGTTTTTCTTCTGTTTTATTTTTTAGCTTTATATTTCTTATTTTCATGTTGTTTTAAAAATTCTCAATGTTTTGTAAATAAGAATAAAGGTCTTGTATCATTTTGGAACATCATTTGGTAATTCTAAGCCCTTCTTTCAGTTGTTTCTTACTCTTTGTTCATATATTTTCAAAACTATGTGGTTTAATGCTAGAGCCAAATTTTCTTGCAAATGTGTAACGCCCTAATACACCCTGGAAGGAATACCAAGGCGCTACTCACTCAATTCTCGTTCTC